>JBBPJW010000156.1:0-51665 GCA_038088935.1 Pulveroboletus aff. viridisquamosus
GGGGCGCGGGGGGCGGGGAGGGGCGCGGGCGGGGGGGCGCGGGTGCGGGGGGGGAGGGGGGAGCGGGGGAGGATAAGGACCATATATTGGGACACCGGGGTGGGGGTAGCCGGGAGGAACGAGGGGAGGATAATAGGGAGAACCAGGCGGGGGAGGCGCCCGCTGCTGGAACTGACCATTCTGGAAGTCGGGGGGAGGCTGGAGACTATCGATGTCTATGCCATCGCGAACACAGATATCTTCGAGATTGGCGAGATTGAAACCAGGGAGACGGCGTTTCAAGAGAGCGTCGCACAGGGCGATTTGACGCTCGATGAACTCGGTATGGCCGCGAAGGGTGAGGGTCTGTCTGTGTCTGTCCTCTTGCTGGCAGGGAACGCCTGCGGTTGCACAGGCAGTACACTTGGGATGTTTGGAGTCGCACTTGTACGAGAGTGAGACAGGCGAACGGAGATTTGCGGTCGGTGACTACCGACGGGACTTGCCTTAATTTTCTTACTCCTGCAGCGTGCGCAAGCCTCATGGGAGCGTCTGAGGCGTCTTGGCTCTGAAGGAGAGGCGAGATCGTCCTGGGGAGAGTCAGGTTTTCTGCGTTTCTTGTGAGGCTGAGAGGGCGCCTGTTGGGGCTGAGACTGCTGCTGTTGTTGCGGTTGCTGCTGCTGCTGCTGCTGAGGGGGGTGAATATGCTGCTGAGTGGGACGCTGGTCCATGTGTAGAGCGGTGTGGAGGGAGATGTCCGAGTGTGGAGGGAGGATGTGTGTCATCGCTGATTTCCCGTCCTCTGGATCGCTGCACTGCAACCCACCCAGCGCGCGTCGTCCCCTCCCTGGCTTTTGCCCTCTCCTTTGCCAAGTGATCACGTGATACAAAATGACAATTGTTATTTTATTTATTTATTTATTTATTTATCCCCTCCCTCTCGACCACCATGCACCACTCGAACACGTCCGAGTACACCCTCGACACCATGCACGACACCGACCCCCTCCTGCAAGAATCCTCCTCCTTCTATGGCTCCGCAGAACGCTCACAACGCCCCTCCTCTTCCCGCCTTCTCCTCTTTGCCGCTCTTCGCATGGCTGCCCTCTTCTTCGTGGCCACCTTCGTCCTTGGTGGCACCCTCTTCCTTGCGCTCCCCTCCCTCCATCCGTGCGCTCCCCTCTCTCTCCGCTTTCCTCGCGTTCTTACCCTCCCTCCAGCGACGATCGCCCTCTGCTTCACATACCCAAGTCGTTCGACGATCTCAAGGCACTGAACGGTCTGTTAAAAAAGTACCGTGATATCTACCCGGGCCGCATCGTCGTCTGTTATGTCATTACCTATCTATTGCAAGTCTTACTTCCTATCCCTCCCTCTCCTTCCTGTCCCTGACTCTCCATATCAGCCTCCAAGCGTTCTCTCTCCCGGGCTCCATGTATCTCTCCATCCTTGGTGGTGCAGTCTGGGGCGTACCCATTGCCCTCCCCCTTGCCTGTACTTGCGTTGCAAGTGGAGCGACGCTGTGCTACTTCATCAGCGCCGCCTTTGGCCCCGCCCTCCTCACCGTTCCCAAGTGGAAAGCCCGTCTCGACAAGTGGTCCGAGAAACTTCGCCAGCAGAGAGACAATATCGTCTCTTTTCTCATCATCCTCCGCATCGCACCACTCCCCCCGCATTGGGTCATTAACGTCGTCTGTCCTCACGTCGGCATCGGCCTCCTTCCGTTCTGGTCCAGCACCTGGCTTGGTGTCTTTGGTGTCACTGCCATACACACAACCATCGGTAGTGGTCTCGACGAAATGACATCTGCTGCTGATTTCCATCTCATTTCCTGGAAGAACTTTTTCTTGTTGTCTGCCGTCGTCGTCGGCGTCTTGATACCCGTCGGCCTCCGTTACTACTTCAAGCGCGAGGTAGCATCTGTCACAGCCGTTGAAGCTGACGACTCATTAGAGGAATTACCCCAAGACGGCGATGACCTCGTCCTTGCCACTGGATCTCTCCCACTTTCGAAGAAACCTACGTCTCCCTCTCCGGCAAATATTTATGACGGTAAAGGTAATAGACTCTATGCCAACCAACAGTTTGAGCAAGACGAAGAGATCGACGATGATGATGATGAAGACATCAATGACGACGACGACGACGACGACGTTATACTAGAGGCAGGACCCGCTATCGTCATTAAATCATCAGAAGATGGGAGCAGCTCGGGAAGCGTTGCTCGTTGACAGCTTGTCGCACTTTAGTAGAATCAGTTCAGGTTTTCGTCATGTATTCTCCATTACATATTGTATCGACCACTATCAATTTTTTACTGTCGGGACGTTAATGAAATTGAAAATAAGACTTGCAGTAACACATGGCAGAACTGTAGTTTACCAGTGCCCTAGGGCCGCCTCGTACTTCATACCCTACGCAAACGCTGTTCCCGCCGTCAGTACTTCAGTCGTTCCGACGCTTCTTATATAAAGCCTAATCTTGAGCTGACTGACAATTAGCCTCTAGCTGTCTGACTCCACATGCTACATGTTACCAGTCGGTCGTGATCCGCCCAACGAAGATCTTCCAAACCAAACGCCACTTGCCAATGCATCTACTCGATCACCTACAGAAAAGAAGACGGTGTTCCCGGATGCCATGTCTGGGTCGTCCTCGTTACTCACCAATTCATCTTCCATGACACCTCCGTCTGATATCCCTCCGCGCCCCTCCACCGCGCCACCTCACCCGGACACGGTCAAGGGGGAAGAGTCACAGACTATGCCGCAAACTCGTACGACTCTTGTATCTAATCTTCGTGCGCGTAATCTTCTCCTTCAGAAAGCGATTTCCCACATCGACGATGCTGTCCTCCATCTCATGGCTGCCCGATCCGGCATCCCCAGTTCCAAGATACAGCAAGTACGCGACGAAGCGAGGAACAGAAAAGATTTGCTAGATAAGGTTGATAGGGCTATCGAGATGGCTCGAAGTGGTGAATTGCGTGAAGAAATTCATGGCGGAGACGCGAGTGGAGGAGCCGAGTCTGAGGCAGGAGGAGCAGGGTAAGCTGGTGTCTCTCCGGGTGAACGCGAACCGATGTTTAACCGACCCATGAAAGGCCAGCCACGTTGTCTGGACCCTCAGGTTCACTTCAGGCTGAAGCACTTTCTGGAACGACGTCGCCTGGCAATCAAAACGTTATTCATTCCCTTCCCTCTAACGCTTTCCTGGACGCGCACCAACTTCGCCGGTCGTCCTCTCAACCCCATTTAGGTCCGTCTACGGGGCAGCTTCAGGTCCCAACGAAGGTCTACACGCTTCCCGAGCTCATTGAACGTCGGAAAGTTCTTCAGGAGTCGATCGAGTCCTGGCAGAGCTTTTCTGCAGAGTTGTGCGCTGCGCACGCTGAGACTCAGGCTGGGACTGACCCCGGCTTGTCTGACGTTGTGTCGACTCAACCGTCTATTATAACCACTACATCCTCGACCCGAGCCCAGGAGCTTTCCTGGACAGCCAAGTGCCAACGAGCGCAATTTGAGATCAAGCGCCGCGAGGACCTGTTGGTTCGGCTAAACCAAGCCATCGCACAAATCTCGCACTCAACTCCAGAACATGTACAATTCGCCGCGCTCGCATCGTTCATTCCTCCTGCGCTCGACAAGCCCCGTTTTGATGCGGCTTATGCTCATTTTTGCGAGGGGAAATGTGTTCAAATGAATACGACCATTGTGATGCCGGATGTGAGCAAACCCGTGATCGATGTGTACTCACTACATGTCGCAGTCATGCAAGAAGGAAGTTTTGCCAGGGTTAGTGGTGGAGTCGCTTTATTTCATCGTGGCTTGTGATAAGCTTTAATTATTATAGGTATCGGTTCGTAAATCCTGGGACGTGGTCGCAGCACGTCTCGGATATGTACAAACAGCTGCAACAACGACTGAACAGGCGAGGTCCTCTCCAGAGATAGCTGTTCACCTCGAGAAGGCCTACAGAGACCGCCTTCAGCAATTTGACCATCTCTACGTGAGTTCCGTCATCGAGACCGTCCGAAAGCGGATGGAAGAGCAGCAGAAGAAGCCTTGATTAAAAGTCGTGGCCTGCTGGAAGCGATCGTCGTGTCACCCGAACGAGTACTGCCCTCGTTCACTTGACGGACATGGACGGGTTCCAGTCCCACTTTAGTAGCTCGACGCGCCCTATATTTTTCCCCTTGATGAGTGGACAAGACCAACATTAGATCCGCAACCATTTCAAAAAGAGCACAGACACACCACATGATTCCCAACTCATTCGCCATTGTTTCATACCGACAATCTCTCGTATGCATGCATTACATTCCGTACGCCTTGTACACTTGAGCAACAAGATTACTGACTTGGCACATCCATTAGCTGCTCGTGGCAGTCAGGAACAGAGTAACAGATACCCTTTGTACGTATGTCCACTGATCGAAACAAATAAATATACAAATAAAGCATGCAGCCCAGCCAGTACAATGCATATGCCTCGTTACATATCAAAGTCCGCGAATACTGGTTGCGCTACCGACCGGCAGGCGATCCAAGTAGGCAAGGCTCGCAGTCCGAGAGCGAGCTCGGAGAGCGTCCTGGCAGTCCCAGGGGTGTATGGGCGGTGTGGAGAGATACAGTTTGGGCGCGACTGCAGAGAGTAGAGTTTCTGCCGATGCTCTACCCAACAAAAATCGACGCGCGTGAACGTTCAACGACAGATAGAGACCTGAGAAAACACGCGAGGTGTTCTTCTCCCCTTGTGGGAGGCAAGCTTCGCACCCACGTTCAATCAGCGGGCGAGGCGTTCAAGTGGGATAGATAACGGTCCATGTCCGTGTTGCTGGGTGCCTCGGGACCAGGGGACACCGACAGAGGCTATGATGGGCACAGGTTACAGTACACTCGGCGGTGGTTGCCAGGCGCCACTGTCGTCAACAAGGCATTGTGTGGGTCAGGGAACGTGCTGCAGAGAGTGTACGCAGGCAGGCAGGGCCCGTATAATCCGCGGAGGACCTATCGATAAATATGCTTACCAGGTATTTTCTGCAATAATAAATCGTCGTCCAACTACCTTTTTGGGGATGCAATACGATGACATTTCAAAGTCCGCTGTGGTCCGTTATGGTCTGTGCTTAGCAGGTGTTTGGAAGGTCGGACCCAACCTCGCTCCCACCACCAGCATCCTCCGTGCTTGCTGCTGCAGCTGCCCATCCCCTCCCCCGCCGTTAAGCACGGCCCCCTCGTTCTCCACCCTCTTCCCGGGCTCACCTCATACGCTGAGCTCGTCCCGGCCGTCGTCGCGCCCCGTAGCACCCTAAAACATCCATCATCCTTCCACTGAACCCAGCACTTTGGATTATGGCCGATCGCTTGCACCCTTATTCCATGTTTCCCCAGAATCTCACGCCAAATTCCCTCCAACAGTCCCAGATCCCTCAGCAACCACCGCAATCTCAGCAGGCCGACCCTCAGATGATTTCTGCGCTCTCTAACACCGAGCATAGTCGCATGTGGCAGCAGATGAACCAGATGAACCAACTCCAAAATCCATACCGTCCCCAACAACCGGGTGATTTGGCCGCTTCTCAGATGAACCACCAGGCAGGTATCACTTTACTTTTTTTTTTCCCCCTTCCTCTCTCCGCCTCAGTCTTGTCTGGGAAATTGTGTGCCTCACATCTTGTCCGTATGTGATGGTGATATACCTGGTCAATCCACCTTTCCCCCCAAATCACATTGTATATGACATCTCATCATTTGGTACTGCGCTGGGTACAACCATCATCCCTGCCCGTGTTTATATCTGAGAATCGAATTCCTCGTCATTACGTTTTTGCTGACATTTTCCTTGTTAAGATGCAGGAATTCGCTCGAGGGCAGGCTCTCTCCCATGGCCAGGGTCAACCCATTGTCCAACAGATTCAACAGTCGTTCGGGCTCAATGCACAACGCATGAATCCTCCTGGTACAGTTTTTCACGACCCTCAGGCCAATCAGCCCCCGTCCCTCATACCGCCTAACTTCACCAACATGCCTATGAATACCCCGCAGCAAATGAAGGCGCAGTTTGGCATGAATCCCATGATGCAGGCAGCAATCAACAATCCTAGTGTTTCCCGTCAGGTCAAAATGCTCAATCAACAGGAAATCGCTCGTCTCCAGCAGTCAGCTCTTGGTACCCAGCATGCGCCGAATCAACCAACTCCCGGGGACATGTTTGTTTCCACGTCCATGCACCCTCCCCAGGACCAGATGCACAGTTCTCCTCATCCCGTGGCACAGCCTGGTCCCCCCCCCGGGACTACTCAAGGCATGATTCCTGGGAATCAGCAGTCGAATGTTCAGAAAAGGATTTTGATGTCGGCCGAGTTCCAAGAGAGGAGGAATTTTCTGCTCAGTTTGATCGCGCAATCCGAGAGCAACATGAATTCCGTCTTACAGACAGTACGCAATGCGACATCCGTTGATCCTCATACGCAGCAAAAGTTGAGTCAGCTTCGTACTGAAATTGCCAACCGGAAGGAGATGTACACCAAGTTTATGACTACTTTCGGTGCCATGGTGACTCAGCAGATGGTGAATGGTGTGCCACCTTCGAACATGACTCCCATGTATGCCCTTTCAATCTTGAATTTCTAATTGTCGTTGACGCTTTGGTAGCAATTCCGTTGGGCATACAACGATGTTGCAATCTCAACAGACAACTGCGTCCAACGCCCAGGTCCAGCCTAGCTTTGTTACTCCTGCTGGTCAACCTGTCCCGACACAGTACAACATTTCGGCTGGTAATAGCCAATCCCCGATGCCTACCCAGAATCAAAGTGCTTTGAACCAGCAGATCCCTGTTCAGTCTGCGCACTCTGGGCGGCCAAATGCCATCCCTCCTCGGACTGGGGGTACACCTCACCAAATTTCTAGTGGTCAGCTACCGAATACGATGTCTCCTAATTTGGGGAACTCTGCCACTCAAGGCGGGCAGTCGTTCTCCAATCAGACGCGGCAAGTGATGGGGATCCCTCCACTGGACAAGCAGCGGTTTGAGTCCACATACTCTCAGTTCTGTCTAAGTCAGGGTATGCACGCACGCCCCCGCGTGGCGATAGGGGATGATAAGACGGTAGATTTGCATCAGCTGCACGTTTTTGTCATGCAGGAAGGTGGTGCACAGTCGGTGAGTTACCTTGGTGCAAGGTTATCTGAAGGTTGATCACGCACCCAACCAGGTGAATCAACGAGATATGTGGCCCGTCATTGGTGGTCGGTTAGGTTTTGTTCAGTTCCCTGGAAACGACTCTAAGCCAGCTCGGTGTGGACCTGGAACCGCCCAACAGCTCCACAACACTTACAATCAGCTTCTTCAGCACTTTGAGCATGCCTATATCATGACGGTCAAAAATCGTTCGGCTTCAGGGTCATCGCAACAGCCAATGAAACCGACCTCCCTTCCCATCGTTAACAATACGACTCCTACCGTGTCTGGGAATCCTGCGGAGATGCCTCCAAACCCTCCCCGCCAAATGCTCAACCAACAGCTCATTGTTGCGGCGGCGCGGTATGCGCATACGAGCGCCCAAGACATGCGTAATCAACGTGTTCATGAGCACATGATCACATTTGTGGAGCGTCATCGTCCCGAGCTCATGAAGGTCTATCACCAACAGGTCGCAGCAAAGAGGAATGCGGAGCAAGAGCAACAGAATATGGCGAATGCGCAGGGCCAGCTACCCAATATGCATGAGCAAACATCTATCAGTTTGCAGCCTGGCGTTCAGCGACCCCCTCAGGTTATTGGAACAAATCCAATGGTCAATGTTCCGTCGGGCGATGCCAAGATGGTGAATGAATCGTTTGTACCGGAGAATGTTACAGCTGTTGTTCATAAGCAGTCGCCAACACAGGATCAAATTCAGCACGCGATGATGACAATAAGTCAGCTCAAGCAAGTCTTTCAACAACGTAGTGAGCTTCCTTCGTATTTGCTTTGTTGCCACTTATGCTCTTTTCAAGGTCTGCATGGAATGGCTGCCCAACAAATCCCGGATGAGCAACGACTGGAATACAATCAACTTCTAGAACAAGTGTACAAGATGACGTCGGAGCTCGAGGCCAAACTCCATATGTATTACGTAGTTTTTAAAAGCGAGGAACTTCTCCGTAAATACGTCGCCATTGTGAGTTTCTTTGTCGCTTTATCTTCGTCATGCTTACCTTGTGACTCGTTTCCTTAGGTGTTGACAGTAGCGAGACAACGGCAGCTCGTGTCCACTTCTTCACCACAGTACATTATTAACCTGATGACTCTGCGTACCATGCAGACACAGATCCATAAAATCAACGAGGAGTTTGAGAATCGCTGGCGCGCGATGAAGACGTCTGCCGTTGCTGCCGCAGCCAATCAACAGCACGTTTCGCTCACACCTAACTCAACTCGTTTGAATCCTACTCCCCCTCTTTCGGTGCCACCGATTCCGAATGGATCTCACATAGCGTCTGCGCCGCAGGGCACTGTCCGCCCAGCCTCTATCAATCCTTCTGCGTCACAACAACCACACCTTCAGCCTTCCCTTTTGCATCCCCAGCTTCAATTGCCGCCTCCACCTCAATCCCATTTGCAGCCTAGCCAGCCTCAATCCCAATCTCAACAGCATTCCGCGTCACAACCGATTAAGAAACCTTTCCATCCTCCCATTCCACCCAGTCCGTCAGCTCCGCCAGCCCCCGCCACCCTTGCGTCCCCTACCCCTCCGCCTGTGGCTGCGTCATCGTCGACCCCTGCCACTAGCGTACCCACTCCTCAAACTACAGCCGGCTCACCACAGACCCCGAAGTCACCCCCGCTGAAGGTCGCTGCCAAGTCCAAGGCGACAACGCGGGTCAACCGGAAAATGTCGACGGGGGGTAAGGGATCTGCCACGCCGGAAGCAGTTCCTTCCGTTTCTGGAGTCAAGCGCCCATCTGAAGAGGACTTCACTACCCTCACTAATGTAGCCCCTTCGGAAGCCGAGGCAAGTAATGCACCATCGCCGAAGAAGGCCAAGACGGAATGGGAGGGTGAGACGAGTGAAGCGCTTTTAAAGAAAGAGCAAGAATTAGACAACATCAAGACTGACGAGGACGCTGCTGCATTCTTTGATCGGATGAAGGAGTTCTTTGCCATGACTGCATCTACGGACAATGAGATCCATCATGACATTGCCTCTACGTTGGAGCAGATTCTGGCAGGCGTGGCTCAGGAGCCTGAGGATGCGGCCGCAACAGCTACCGCTCTTTCTGCACATGGGGCTGGAGATGCTGGACCGCCACCCACTGCTCTCTCACCTCACATGGGTGCTGCCAATGACGCGTTTTTGGAGTTCATCGACTTCTCTACGTTTACCACCCTCGAAGATGAGGATAATGATTCCAAGGCTCCTACGCCTGATCTCGTTCCTTCATCGGAGACGAACCCTAGCCCAGAGTCTGGCTCGGAGGGTGATTTGCTGGGCGTTACTGGATCTCCTGATAAAACTAAGATTGAGGAGCCAGGGGACCGCTCCGATCCTCTTCGACTCGGATCTCTGAGAGAAATCGACGGAGGCGAGTCAGCATATTATCAGGCTGGTGACTGGAAGTGGGAGGGCTCGATGCACACGCTCGATCAACCTTGGGCGATTTTTACTTCATAGTATGGTCTCGTTGGATTGTGTGTTCTGCTTATTTATTTGCTTCC
Source organism: Pulveroboletus aff. viridisquamosus (assembly GCA_038088935.1). Lineage (NCBI taxonomy): Eukaryota > Fungi > Basidiomycota > Agaricomycetes > Boletales > Boletaceae > Pulveroboletus > Pulveroboletus aff. viridisquamosus. The sequence continues at coordinate 9,685 of JBBPJW010000156.1, forward strand.
ATCTTTATGCTGGATATACTCGAATTTCTTTTCCCGTTTGTGGTGACATACTCATTTTGCTCGGAACCCGCCTACCCTGTTATCTTACTACCTTCTTGGTTTGTGTCACTGCTCTGTATTCCTAATGTTGTTCTACTCTGCTGTCGCGTATTCTTGTTCAGGCCTTGGTCTCTTAATGGATAACTAAATCGACTCGTAGTGCGAATACACAGCGAACTGACCGAAAACATGCCAAGTCCGTCCGCCATTTACTCTAGCCCGCTGGAGGTTTCAAGGTACGAGACTGGCGAGTATTACTGAGCACCCGTGCCTTCAACAAAGCAAGCGGGTCGCGAGTCTGCGACGAACTCGTCGACAATAACGGTGAGGGGATAGCGGAGCTCTGCAACCTCGCCTTCCTGATGCTTGTCCGCGCCTCATGCTCTCTCTTGCCCCTCTCCCACTGCTCTCGAGCCGCATGCTTGGTTTCGTCATCCTCTGCAGCGAGCTGTAACGTCTCTGGCAGCCCATACCGGTCTTTGAGCTGGTCATCGGCCACACGTTTCGCGGCATCAATCTTCTTCTCCGCACGGAAGCGTTTGCGAACGAGGGACGAGAGGGTATACGGATCACTGTTGTAATGATCGGACACCTCTTGCAGGGACTCGAGTCGGGGTATCTGCACCTTGTTCACATGTTCCTGAGCGGTCGTCGATTTCTCTAGCGCGGCGAGCGGGTCGACAGGCCCAGCATTGCCGTTGGTGTCTACAAGACGTGCGCAGGTACACGTATCAGAAATTTCGACTTGGACGTGGGGAGGAAAAGGTAGCGTACGTACCGTGTATCGCAAAGCCACCATTCTCTTCAGGATCCCACTCCTCGTCTTTTTGCCTCGCACCCGAGACGACGACATAGCGTGTATTCTGTAGCAGTAGAAAAAGAGAGGAAGAGGAAAATAAGCCCAAAAATCCCCCCGCCGACGGGAAGAAGATGAGAGGGAATCGCCGAACCTTTGGATCCGTCTGAATCTCAAACCAACCATCGCACAGATGGCATTTGCATCGAAAAGAATAGATGGGTGTGGAATAGTAGGACCCAACCTTCTTCTTCTCTGCATTATAGCGTACGCCCATCCCGATGTGGTTGTTGCACGTTCCACTGAGAAGGAATGTCAGTAAGCCCCGCACGGGAGGGGAGATAGGAACGGGAAAAGGTTGGAAGGACATACCACCAGATGTTGAACGGCAGTTCGAAGCGGGTTATCAAGATACCCTTGTCAAGTTTCCTGGCCCGATCACCCAGGGCATGTTTGCCTAGTAAGAGGTGAGCAATGGCTGTTGAAACACGTGAGAGGGCACGTCAACCTCTGTATGCATTTAAACTCTTGTGCTTCTCCCCATCGTAATCCGGCGGATAGTACTTGTTAAATCCTGATGAGAGATGAGCGAGAGCCCTGGATGGCCTGGCAGATCCGACTTTCCTTGCATTGGGCAGTCAAGGTACAAAGGGCCAGATGATCACGTGAGTAGGTCATGATTCATTCTCGGCATTTGCCGAGATAATGTACATCCCTGAACTTTAATCCCTCGTCTCGTCATCCTCAACGCGTCTCCATTGGGTATGTAGAACACTTCCTTTTTTTTCTGCAACGACCCATCTCACGTCGTCCCTAGTCACCTCCTGACTCATTCACCACATAATCTTTTATCCAGAATGAGTTACGTCGCCAAGGACGAGAAAGCGTACGACGCGGCCGGCACTGTCCCCGCTGCCAAAATCCACAAGATCCGGATCACGCTGACCAGCAGCAACGTCAGGAACTTGGAAAAATGTAAGCACACGTATCCGTCTCGTCCCCTTCCTCGCCACTCTTTCTGACGTCGTTTCCTCTGCCCAGTCTCGACCGATCTCATCAACCGTGCCAAGGACAAGCAACTTCGCGTCAAGGGCCCGGTCCGCCTTCCAACCAAGGTCCTCAAGATCACGACTCGCAAAACGGTACGTCCTGTTTGCGTTGCATGCACTCGCGCCACGCCTCACCTCGCCTCACTCTTTAGCCTTGCGGTGAAGGTTCAAAGACGTGGGACCGTTACGAACTCAAGGTCCACAAGCGTCTCATCGACCTTCACTCTTCAAGCGAGATTGTCAAGCAGATTGTAAGGGGGACGCTTCACCGTGCACGAATACCATTGACACACTCTCCAGACTTCCATTAGCTTGGAGCCCGGTGTAGAGGTCGAGGTCACCATCTCTTCGTAACTCACGTTTGTTTGTACCGTATACGGTCTATGTTCCTATGGGTTGACGAGACAGTCCCTGCTGAAAATCGAGCTAAGTAAGCTATAGTATGCAGGTCTAATGAGTGTGACAGCCGTCGAGCCCGTCCATACATCACCCTACAACGATGTCTCCGAGGCATCACCGGGAAAGAAAATGTGGTCCGAGTGCAGGAAAATGGAAAGTGGCGAATGCAGCGAGGATACATGGGGCGAACACATGAGAGGAAATGTGTCATAGGTAAACAGCATACGATCCGAGGACTGGCCGATGGTCACTCCGACCCTCTAGGAGACGCATTTCCTGGTCATCCAGGCTACTATAACTCAGACAGACAACATCGCCTTTGACAGGATGAGGCGCGGAGTTGACTGTTGGAACAACAGTCTCCTGGGTCGCAATACTCTGGAAGGTGTCCCTCCGGAAGGGAAAGAAACGCCAACGATTCAGAGACGGTGGTGTAGGTAAAGGATCTTTGGGAGGGACAGGGGGTGGTGATTCTGGCAGGCCCTCGGTCCGAAGAACGCGAACGGATGGGAGCGATGATGAAACTGAACTAGCTTCCGAAGCTGTTTGGCTCAGCGGAGCGTCCGAAGAAGAAACGTGCGTAGTATCATCGGAGACCCGTGTCGGTGGTCGCACAGAGGAGTGACCATCGTCTTGTGACTGATGAATGGCTTCTATTGACCTGGTTCGAGCAGAAATCCATGTTGGCTTGGGTATGTTTAGTGACAATGGCCGGTTTCCCGTGGTCATCTTCGTTGCCAGGGGCAAAACCTCTGCGTTCGACGAGCCTCCCGAGTCGCGTCGAACCCTAGCTGAGAACGGTCGGATAGCTTGCGAGATTAGAGTGCCAACCCGACTCCGTTGTCTTGCCATCTCTACTACATCTGGTTCCCCATCACCAGCGTCAGGTCTGACGGTCGACTTCCACAGGATGCGGTCACACCTGTAACCACCTCAGGATTAACCAGTAATTGAGTTCCACCAAGAATGATACCAACCAACTAGGAACTCGCTGCTTGTGAGAAGAATCATAGACAGCAACGTCGTCTTCGTCACAGTGGGGCTCGATGGGCGTCGAAGGGGCAGACTTTGTAGAGAAGACCCGGGACGATGGTCGAGGGATTAAAATGTGTTGCTTTTCTGGTGGTTCCAGTAGGCACTTTGTTTCGGGGAGGGGTTCGATAGGGCTAGGTGGAATATCTTCAGCAGGAGGTAGCGGAGATGGAGGGCGCTCAACAACATCGGGAGATTTCGGCCGTATCACGACATCCTGCAGACCGCGCTTGTTCCGCAACCACTTGGTCATCGGGGATGTTGGATGTGAATGTGAGACAACGGCTGGAGAAAGGAGTGCCTTCCATTTTGCTTTCGCCTTTTGAGCAGCCACAGCCAAGGCGACACGTCCACCTTCACCTACCGACGGATTCAAGGTAAATGGTGTGAAATAATCTTCTTCATCTTCGGGCTCCGAGGTAATACCCTTCGAATGTGAGGTCCACATGGATGACGCCAAAGAATGTGATTCGCCCTCAGCATCTTCCCCGTTTTCGTCCTCCTCGCCGCCCTCTTTCTCGGTCTCGTTACCGTCTCCGGGGGAGCGCCTGTTGCGCCATCGTTTCGTCTTTGAACGGCTCGCCACGTCATATTTGAAGGTCGGCGGAAAGTTGATGGGTGCTTCTCGGAAACCAGAAAACGCCGAATTTGTTTCCATTTGGCGTTTCAATTGATCAAACGCAAACGCCTGTGTATAATCTGTAGCGAGCAATAGTGTAGCTTAGCCTAGCTCATGGACGAGCAAGCAGACACGCACCACGCCTGGAAATCAGCCAGTCCGCATGCAATCGGGTAATATCTAATCGAAAGTTCAAATCGCCACAGAGGAATGTATAGTCGAATCTGTCTGTGATATCTGGTGGAGTGTAAGATCATTATTTGTGAATTACTCAAGGTCTGGTCACCTTCTCTTGTCGTCCTGGGATCCTGGGGTTGCAGAAAATCGTCCACGGCAAGCTCAGCCTACAACCAAGTCAGCGTAGTGTAGCTGGTGTCGTGCCACGTCATACAGAAACAGACCTTGATCTTTGCCAAGTTTGCAAGCCGATGGTGCACCTTGTCCTCGTGTGCTGCGAACATATCCCCAATGAAAAAAAAAAAAAAGAATGAGTGCGATGACAAGCGACACACCGGCCAGATGAGCGTTCAAGAACAAAAAGGTGGAGCCATCGATTTTGAGGCTGATACCGACCCCACCTTTGTTACCGACACGCCCTCCGATTAAGCCAGCAGTGACAGCTGATTTTGAGAATCCTGCAAGAGTCGTGAACGGGCAACATTCCGAGGGAGACAGAGACCTGCCTTCAACTAGCTCACGGAGGTCCTTGTGTATGTAGATCGAAAGGTATAATCCCATCATCCTCTCTTTCACCAGAGGTAAATAAGGACCCATTTCCGACTCTTTCACAGTCACACGACGATGCAGCGAATGACGCTTTGGTGACGCGGTGGTGTCTTTGAACGCTAGTTCTCCCTGCATCTGAGGATTTGCCTGCGTTCGATGGCAGAGCCAGTTTTCAAGCATAGACGTCCAACCAGAGGGATGGTTGTTCACCACGATATCATCTGGAAGATCGTCGGAGCTTTTCCAGACACGGCTAATCTCATCTCGCTCCTTGTCCTTGCGCTTGAGACTTTGTAAATGGGAGAGGTGCTTCTCATGGTCTCTTTCGTCACTCCTGTCTTTCTCCTTGTCCTTATCGGGCACTCCAAGTTTGATGCCTGCACCAAGTCCTATGGGTATACCTGCGGATGTGTCCATGATTGTGCGCCAAGGACAATCCAAGGTCCTTACCAGACGATCTCGGGCATTCTTGCCCTGCTCTTCAGAACGGTCAGTATACTGGGACACAAACAATCGAGGACCACCCACACGACAACGAGATGATATGGATGGACAGGCTCTACGGACAGCACAGGGAAGGTGGGCACGACATCTAGGCCGTGTGTGCGGCATCTATGCGGAGATACGACGCCTAGCAGCTCTTCTAGGTCGCCCTACGTACTAGTGTGACTAGATTCATGACTCTTGAGTCCAGACCTACCTTTGGTAGCGAGTCGTGCATGTTCCATGTCAATATCCTGATTTTGAGAAACTTTGGAGGTCTGCGCGAAGACTGGAGTCTGGGTGATGGAAAGGCGACGTCATTCTGAGGGAAGGATGGTAAGACTGCTGTTCCAGGAGACGCAGGAAACAGGGACTGCAGTCTCGCGAAGACATTCTGTTGACCTAGGTTGAATACATCAGCCCCGCTGTCAAGCAGAGACCAGACGCGACGGATGAACGGCAACCTGCCTTGACGCACTGAACGCGGTTGCTGCGGGATGGTTCGAGGCTGCTGGGGGACGTTTGTGAGCATTTTGTGGCCCAAGTCGGGCACTATGGCCGATTCTTAAGGCTCAATATCGAGGCAGTGAGTCCAGAAGGACAGGAAGAGATCATAAGCGGCAGCTGCAGTCGATGTGTTTAATTAAATATCGAATGGACTGTTCGGTGCAGTACGTATTACGTAACAGAAGAACACTAACGGATTGTCTCGGTTCTGATGTAGAGATGGTGCTCTCGCTCGATCAAGAACAGACCCTGGAGCACTTTGGTCGGCGGCGGCGGAGGGTGCAAGTGTATCTGGCACACCATGGCCGTCTTGTTCTACCCGCTGAACCGCCTGTGGCTGCTGTCTACACTGCACTGCCAGCGTGTCTTGCACCCTAGACACAACGTGGAGGCTGACATACCCAGAAACACCCAGCAATAGCCCCACGCCGTCTAGCAACCCACCACAGTGCACAGCCGTCCAAAGCCAATATCTCTTCGCCACTTTCATCGAGGCGATGCGCCAAGACGAACCTGATCCATTGTGGCTGCTAACAAGTCATTCCAGGCCAAACCGGTCATCCTGCCGACCTCAGTCGAGTTCATGGTGTGTATCTACCTAGCGTACACTGGGGGGGGACCTTGGTCTGATGTGCTGTCACTACCTAGCAGGAGTCAGTGGACCCTGAGAGGAAACTGGAGCGCGGGACGACGTGGTGATTGAGACAAGGCACTGCACGCCTTTCGAGGAACCAACACAGGGCAATGTGTGGCCTGACATCAAGAATAGGTTGACCTCGATGTGAGGGGGCACCAACTCATGTGTCCTCACGTAGCAGCTTCACAGCAGTGGGCCTCTAACGGTGGGCAGAACGATGGAGAACGCACGTCGGCTGGTTTGTCGAATAAATTACACAAAAGTCTAGAAGCGACGCTCCACAGAATACGACCTTCACGCGGGAGACACCGTTGGCTGCCATCCTTGACGCAGTCCGATGTTGTCCTGCTACCTTCTCGACTCCTTTCTGAAATACTCGCTGTTTATCGCAGTGGCCTGTGCCATATCAAATATAGTCTCTCCGACACCGAGAAATTGCTCGGCCAGGGTGCGGATGGTTGAGTCCGGAATCCTGCTTGTCTCGACACTAGAGTCGGGTGAGCGGAATTGAGAGAGACGGAAGGGAAACCCACGTGAAGCCGCTTGAGCGTCGGATGCCTGCAATGACCGTCGAGACGAGGACGACGTCTGCAGCATAGTGGACAAGCCGACCGAGAACCATGTTGTGATGGAGAAGTCTGGTCGGTGAGAACGTTCGAGAATGGACCAGACGACGCTGCTGGACAGTGCGATGATGTTCGTTGGCGTGTAAGAAGGATTGCCGAGGCAGCCCGCAAAGGCGTTCGTGTGTCCGCCGGCCGAACGTGACCACAAGGGTACGCCTGCTGTCGTCCCAGAGGCGTCTCCTCCAGCGTGCAATGCTCACAGAGGCGGTACTTTGGGGCCAACAAGTGGTGCTGGTCCGATCCACTCCAGACCATGTCGAGGTGGATATGGTTCACCTTGTTGTGCCCGCCACACACTTCATCATGAACTTCATTAGAGGTATCATCGTTGGATGTGCGACCCAAAGTTGCCCAAGGACACTGGTACCGACCCCCTCGCCCTGGCACACGTCTACGAGATGGAGGGTATGTCGGTCATGATGCCGAGTGACTTGGATGACAGGGTCATCGTTTACAGAGCACTGGCGAGAAGACGACGACAGTGAGCGGTGGCAGCTTCAGCCCGGGCAGGAGCTCATATCACGCGGCAGAGCTAACGTATATCATCCTCGCGAATGATGGGGACGACGTCGCATCCCTTCCGATGGTCGGAGACGTCAACATCTTTCTCAAGGGCGACCCCTGCGACGAACACTTTGAGGCGGAGGTGGGTGTGATGATCGCAGGTGGGTGATCATGAACTCTTGGTGAATGTGCGCGTGTACTTGCCCTCCCTCGACCTCAGAAGAAGTTTATCGGGGGAAGGGCCTTGCGCTCGAGGCACTGAGGCTTATGCTATCGTATGTGACCGGGTCACCTGCGTCGTTTGCGAGCCCACCACTACCGCTCGTTCCTCTCCCCCCATCCCCATCCCCCTTTCCGATACGACCAGAGAGCCTGGTGGCGCGGATCGACCAAGGAAATGCCCGCAGTATGAGATTGTTTGAGCGGCTTGGCTTCGTGGAGTCCAAAGGGCCCAATGCGTTTGGTGAGAAGGAGTTGCGGTTGCGTGAGAAGCCGTTCCGTAGTTAGACGAGTCATGGCCCCTTCCCCCGTAGTCATACAAAAGAGGGTCCAGCACATCCCAGAGGGCGTTCGCGCGGCTTGGACACCAACCGCCAACGGAGAGTGTCCCCCCAAGCGCGTTCCGTCCACACACACGATGAGTCCGTCCACACGTCCGTCCAGGTCTCGTGAGCAGCGCCACTATTGTTGTTTGCGTGTGCTTGGCCCTTGCTGACTCACACACGCGGGGTTAAATAGCACGCCACCCTCAACGCGTCCCATCAACGCGTCTCGACCTCGCCATGTCGGAGTAAGTCCCAGACGCTCCAACGTCCGTAGCATTTCTGATTCTTCCAGACGGGGTCGCACATTTGGGCACATTCCTGGCATTCCTTTTGGCACCAAGTTCACAAAGAGGTGGGCGATGATCCTCACCCTCTCTGGCCCCCGACTTACCGTCCAACGCTAGGGCTGACCTAGTGAGGGCCGGCGTGCATGCTCTCAATCAGGCGGGGATTCATGGGGATCCGAGCGAGGGCGCTTACTCGATCTGCCTCTCTGGAGGCTACGAGGACAACGTGGATGCGGGAGACAGAATGTACGTCAGTTTACCGCCGTCCAGAAACACGTGTCCTCATTGCTCCCTGTAGCACCTACGTAGGGTCAGGTGCGCTCTATTCCACGGCCGAATACGTCCTTTATAACATATGAGCGTCAAGGGGGGCAGGATTCGGTGGGGGTATGTCCGTTCTTTGACGAGCTTCTCGCTCCTACTCATACCCCCTCAGCAGCAATACAGAGACCAGTCGTTTGAAGATGGCCCAAATAAATCCCTCCTGGTGGGTTCCCTGCGAGTGGCATGTCGTTGCGCCTCACAGTCCCACAGATTTCCTCCCAGACACATCAGCCGGTCCGGGTGATACGAGGCGCAAGTGACACTAGCTACTATGCGCCCGCCAAAGGGTGAGACACACGCCGTTGGGTGGCTGTGCGATGAGTCACGTGCATTGGCAGGTATAGATATGACGGGCTGTACACCGTAGATTTGGTGGGTGCCGTCCGTGCATCAGGGTATCCCTTTTCTTATTTATATCTAGGCCGAGACGCGCGCAGGGAAAAGGGGTTTCCAGATGTGCTTCTTTGAACTCAGGGTGAGATGTCAGTCTGTCGAGTGAGGCTCACTAGGCTTATGACCATCAGAGACTCGACGAAGGCGATGGTCCTATACCCGCCCGACGTCTCCTCACTACCAGGAGATTGAACCGCATGCTTATGAGATCACGGAGATGAACTCACCATGTCTTCTCTTCCCAATGCACTCTGTCCATGTACCTCATCTGTCCGTATCCCTGAAAGCTGAATCCGGGTTGTAGATCAGGACGTTGTGTATATCAATCCGTGTTCGTATGTAAACTAATAAGAGATTATGCACATGAAATTGGGTGACCTCCGGCACCCAAGCATGGTGATTCTTTTTTTTTAAAAGTCGGACGGGGGGACGAGGATAAGCAAAAGCTCGTGCGAGAGAAAGGGACCAAAACAAATGACATGGGTAAAGTCCCCAAAATCACAGTAGACAGCATTGCGGAACTAAACGACCGTAATTGTGAATGACTGAACTGATGGGCCGTCCTACACCTACAAGCAGGCGGTGACGGTATGCACAAGAGACCGTCAGACAGACTCACCACCAGCGGTATGCAGCAGAGGGAGACAAGTTTATGCATATTTGCATCATTTACAACGTCAGAATCAACAGAGGGCATGCTCAATACTCCTCCGGTGTTTCGTCAGGGATGCTGACGATACTCTGCGGACGCGGTTTCAAAGGTGAAGCACCCTCGAGGAGGTTGACGATATCTTCAATCTCATTCCCGGGGGTGGTTTGTTCAACTCTGAAACCGTCCTCATTACCGCTCACTTCGCTGGTGTCTGTCCCAGCGGGCTCAGGAATCGGGTCCCTGTGAACCTCCAGACGACCCTGTTCATGTCCACATGCGGTCTCCTCTGCAAGATTCTCGACAACATGCTCGTGAACGTGTGCTATTTCTTCGGCAGGATAGAAGGCGCCATGCTGCTCGGGGTGAATCACGAGATCAGAATGCTCATCCTCACCAACGGCAGGGTCGTGCATCGTATCCTCGGTGACCTCCGAATGACCAGGCATATCTAGTGCTGAACCCACATCCGAAAGCGCAGCAGTCCCCGACTCATGCCCATTCGCTACGTGATCAGCCACAAGGTGGTCCGTGTCATGAGAAGGCTCGGAAGAAGATGCAGGACCAGGTGTGACTCCTTCCAATGTTCCGATGGTCTCCTCCGCCTTCACTGCAGGACGTCCAACCTTGGGCTTCGACAACCCTCGAAGAGTCGAATTAGGAGCGCCAGCCAAAGTAGATTTTGTCACTCTTGCAGGGCTTGTAACAGGGGGAACTGGCGTGCGCGCTTTGGACAACGACGCAGCCGTAGGCTTGCTGAGCCTCTCTGCCGCATCGCTGCTCAGGGTTGCCTTCTTAACAGGAGGTGGGGGTGGAGGGGGGGCATTACGAGATCGCGCGAGCGATGCAGCCGTAGGCGCGAACAGACCAGAAGATGGCGTCTTCGGTCTTGGAACAGCCGGGTTTTGTGCGGCTGCTGACTTGGGACGCGAGGGGGTCGACGGTGCAGTTCTCGGAACCGCCCGTGCCTGGCGTGTCGTGGAAGGGTTCGACACAACAGACTGGCCAGTATGCTGAGGCTTGAGAGGCTGCGAAACAGACGATTGGAGGGATGTCTTTAAAGGATGAGAGTTGGCTGCAGACTTGGTAGAAGAGTTGTTGGCGATGGGAGAGCGAGCCTTTGCGGAAGACGCTACCGCCCGTCGCGTTCCCTTTGCTGGCGTCGACTTCTCGGTAGAGACGACCTTGCCTTTGGATGGAGGAGACTTCACTGGCTCTGGTGATGCAGGAGTCGGCATAGTGGGCATGTCCGTTGGGGGAGCGGGGTCGAGAATGGGCTGAGGGCTCGCGATAGCGGACCCTGAGATGCTGGGAGAAGGAGACCTGGGGAGTGTGGATGCAGCTGGTTTAATATCAGCAGATGTCAAGGGTTTGGGAGGCCATTCCCTCTTCTCCTTGACTTCCTCTTTCGCAGCATCACCAGTTACTTGTGACGAGACGCTGGAGCTGCGTGGGACCACAGGGACGGCGGGAGAAGCGTGCCGCTTTCCCTGCTGCTCAAAGCGACCGATGAGGTTGGCGACACTCTGGCGTGGTCTCTCGTCGGGCAGAGGCCTGAGATGAGGATGGGGCGGTGTCAGTGCGAGATCGGACAAGGGCAGAGAACTACGGCTGACATCTCACACTCTCCTGGATTCAAGGAGGAAGGAAGGGAAGGAAGGGAACACAAAGTCGTGCACCTGCGAGGGAGAGAGAGTAAGAAATGTGGTCGCGGCGATGGTTGCGGTTGCCGTTCAAGCGTTGGCAACACCGCGTCACGCTTTGGGTAAGTAAGTAGCGGGGGTGGATAAGACAGTCTATTACGGCGGACCATCGTCGACGCGACCCTGGCAGTGTCTGACCGACAGCCCACTAACCCGACGTGCCTGTATCGTACAACGGATTCACCCAGGCCCCCAACGTTTCCTTCAGCGCAGCTCTCGACGCCTCGGTGTGCCAAAAGTGACTTGCACCCGACACGGTCACCGTCCTCAACTGTGCCTTGACACCCCCCATCGTCTGGAGTGCCTCGGTCCAGGCGTCATACTGGGCGTGGCTCGTAAAGTCATCCCGGTCGCCGTGAACGATGAGCAGCCGAGCACGGTCATCACGTACCAGGGACGCTAGTGCTGAAGAGTACGTTTTCGAATGAAACATGGTCAACAGTCCCCTAGGCCCGAGAGGATACGAAAGCAATACATAAGACGTCTTGACGTGCGAGGGTAAGACGGGGTGCAGCGTCGCTATCAGCGAGCCATACGAGTACCCCTATCGCTCAGTTCAACGCGGGCTGCCTGCAGCTGCAGATGTTCGAGGACGACGCACGATGAACGTCACGGAATTGACACGCGGATGCTCCTCCAGGAATTGCTCGACCAACGCTTCCAAATCACCACCTTCAGCTTTACCGGTAAAAGAGGGCCAGCCCGTCGAGTTTCCGACGCCTCGGGAGTTGTAGTACACCACGTAGAAATCTTTGGCTTGTAGAGACGCGACGATCGTCTGAACAGTCCTGCGCTCGTTGAGTGCAGCAATCAAACAGAGGCACACGCACTCACGAGTCGTACATACATCCACCGAGTCGTGACCATGGATGGAGGCAAAATGCAACTCGAGTGCACTGGCATTCCTGCTCGGGCTGTGATGTTGCGACTTGGAGTGCGACACCCGTCTTCAGTGGGATAACGTCGTGGAGTGTAACCATCGCGGAGGACACAAACGAATGGCGTCCTCTTGCTTCATCCCTCCGCCAGTCCTGGTCGGGGACAAGCGCGCTAGCACTGATTTCCTTTTCAAGGGCGACTTGTTCGCGACCAGACAACTCCCGACGACGATATAGCGCGTTTGCTGTGCGACGTTCAGAGCAGCTCACCCGCACACACCCTACTTTCAGGTTCGACGTCAGAACGAGACAACCTAGACGATCCCCTTGGGACCCTGGCAGTAGGCCCCATACCATCTGCCCTGACCAACTGATAATTCAAGATCCCGGGGCACATGCGAATCGTTCCGACGGTCACTGTAAATGGCAGAGACTCTCTTGGCCCTTCTACTCGTCAACTCGTCCGCAAAAGGTCCCAGTCTAGTTTTTAGATGGCCGCCAGTACCCAGGTCGTCACCTAGGCTTATACGTCCACTGCCTCACATTTGTGGGTCAGAGCTCGACAACCCATGGAGGACGGCCCATCAGCATGGCATCTTCGCTGCCACCACAGATGGATTTACACAAGACGGCTACCCTCGCTACGATCTTCCACGGGACGCAGAAGATTATGTGTGGCGGGCGCCATCTGCAGTACGTGACCGGACAAGATCCTTTTCAAGAACCACACAGCTTCCTTCGTCTGGCCGCAACTCACCCTGCAAAGGAGATCCCCCTGACGACGAACATGAAGAAGGCACAGTAGCCGATGAATACCACAGCATCTTCGATTATCCGGCGCAGTTCTTGTCCAAAATGCTATGTCCGCAGAGACCCCTTTGCCATCAGAAATTCGAACTCATCATCGACGACTTGGTATTTATTGGACATCCAGTCTCAGCAGAGGAAGATGGGATCTGGCGCTTTAAATCAGAGAAGAGCAAGTCCAATTCCAGGGGGAGAGGTTCACGAGGTTCACGCCATCGTGACGCGGATGACAACAAATCCGAGAGATCCATCAACGGGGAACTGCGCCCTCCCTCTCAGAATCTTAATTCTTGGCTACACATGTTCCATTTTGTCCTGGTGCTGGATTCGCCCGATCCTTCGTCACCATCGAGTGGCAGCATTGCCAAGTACCTCCATGTAATCTACAATCAGATTGCATTCACGATCACGGCAGTGCTATTCCAAGAACAAGTGATTTCTAACTTCGTCGAGGCAGAGTGTGACATCCTAGGCGCTCTGGAGGCAGAATACATCGCAAAAGGTATCAAACTTCTGCGATCCCAGCAGGGGTGAGCTGACAGTGTTAGGCGAGGCTTTCTCAGAATACGTTTCGCATGCCCTTCAAGTTTCTTCTATCGCAGCGGCGATGAAAACACTCTTTGAATCCATCAAATCATCCTCAATGGCGTGCATTACGCTCAACAACCTTCCGTTGGAGTTGCAACTCCCACCCTATTTAGATCACCTCCTACACAGCGAAGAAGAGAATGAACTCGACTTTGTAGACCAACAGGGAGACGAGGACGAAGCGAGAGTCTGGGGTCGTGATTTCACTTTTGGATGGCGTTTGCCTGCATTAGCTCCGTGGAAGAGTCTACTTCTTCTTGATGCCGACGATGCTCTAGACCCATACACAAACCTCAGGGGTCCACATGTGAGACCTGAAGAGAGGGATCATGCGGATCGTCTAATTAAATTTCTGGAAACAGCCTCTGTCACCCTTTCGTATGTTTGCCCCTCTCTGACCCAAACTGCTTGTGTCGATATCTGTATCTTACAGGCTTGCGGATATGGCGAGCCTGTTGGACTGGGACCTAGATTCTGAAGTGTTTCCAGCTGTCCGTTGGCTCGTCCATCACAGAAGAGCGAAACTGGTGGACGTTGTTCACAGCGGTTTAAAGACCGTCTTTACCATCTCCCCCGTATTTTATACTTCGTACGTGAAGTGCTCTTCCTTAAAAGATGACAATGTTTCCAGCTTAAATTACTACGTCAAGATTGTCTCGATTATCCACCGAATTTAAAGAAATGTTTCCCCAACATACCATTCCTCCCCTTCCATCTCTCCTCGCAACCATCTCAGCGGCTAGTTCCAAACAAACTGATAACCATTTCTTCGCTGCCGTCGTCCGTTCCAAAGAACACATTGCTTTATATCACGATGTTGTACTCTGGATGCTGAAAAACGACCTCTTATGTACCCTCCATCTCCACGTACGGATCATGGCGACGTCAGAGCTCAAAGTCCGTGTTCGTGAAGCTCACGAACGAAAGCTGGAACGACTGGGCGGTCGAAAAGTCCGCAGAAGCGGATCAGGCAAACTCCTCGAATCTGAATCACCCATAGACAAGCGGTCTGGGAACCCCGGTGTGGCATGGTTGCCATTGTCCCCGAAAAGCGCGCGACGCTACTCCAGGCGTATGTCTTCCACCGAGTTAGATTTGGATAGCGAGACGTCCGGGTCGTTTGCAAACAAGGAAAGGGATGAGGAAGATGTCACCGAGGAATCTGAGGAGGACAATGTTGGATGGGGAACTGCCGAGGACACTATTTCTCCATCTATGATAAGTGATCCAGGAACCGCATCTCCGTTGGAACGGAGATGGCTTGCCGCGATGTCAGAGGGAAAGGATGAGCACATTGCGAGGCGATTCGAGTTGTAAGCCTTCATTTCGAACAGTTGAACTGCCGGTCTTCCTGACCTGTCTCGCAGAATCAACCAGTACTTTGATGGGAAACGAACTGACGACGAGATTCTCTACCGGGCAGAGATATCAAGGAAGCAACTTCGCGAAGTGTTGCACCATTACGAGGAATATGTGCGACCTCTCTCACTGCCTCACGTCTGCCTGGTCTAACGTTTACATAGTTGCAGACATTCCTACATCCGACGTGATCATTAAAAATTTAAATTACCTGATTGCCATTGTGCGATTTTCTAGTTCATCATGTACTCATCCGAAAAAGACGTTCCGTTCTCTCGCCACTCTTGCCCCGGTGGTGCATTTGACAAGTACTTTTGCTTTATTTCTGATTGGTCTTGTGACGCAACAACGAAGAACATTTCATGATGCTTTCCACTGGTCGCTCTCTGCTCGCACAAAGCCTCTGCCGCCGAACAACCCCGGGTACACGCTCTTTACTTAATGCAGAGTCCCCTCGATAGGCATGAGCCCATATTGGACCAGAGGCTAACCGTGACTCGCATCTCGGCGACTCTGCATATCTTCCACAAGACCCACCGGAATGGCGATAGAACGGGTCGCGTCGCGGCAAGAACTGATACCCCCACAGGATCGTCGTCTCCATGAAAGGCAGCGGGGTTTTCGACGGCCTATACGGTTCGTCCCGAGCTGCGAAGTGTGTTGGATCAGCCGGACGCACTTGGGGATGGGGCACAGGGCACGGGGGTACACGGGGAAGAACCTTGCGATGGTTAAGCAGGATCCCGCTCAACCACCTTGGCTCGTCCCCATCTCCCGGCGGTCACACCCTTGCAAGTTCCGCGCATCACCCGGTAGATAGCAAGTGAAACTCGCGGACGCCCGTTTGGTTCCTACGCTGAAACTCGACTTGGAAGCATGGAAGTAAAAGGTTAATGTGAGGCTGGTCCACTGTTCATAGATCTAATTGTCCGGCTTCTTCGCTCTTCGCAGAGAAACCCCGACTGGTCGACTACATGTGAAGGGGAGTCAGTGGGACGAGAGAGGCGCACGCCGGGTTCTATTGAGGTTGCAACCGGGAAGGCATCAAAGGAGCCAGATTGGAAGAGATGAACGAGGCGAGAGTCGCGATCATGCTCAATGGCGATACCGACACAGAAGTGAGAGGACCGACATCGGATGTCTCCCAGATAGTGCGGAATGGAAAGCGGAGAGAGCATCCGGCGAGTTACTGATCAGGAAGAAATCATCAACATGGATAGCAACGATGACTTAGCATCGCAAACCATCACATGTTTGAGCGCATAACCAGAGACGAGGGAAAACGAGATAGTGTTTCAGTCGCAGCTAGAGTCAGAGTACAGGATACCAATGAACACATTTGCGTTCTGAACCGCATTCTTTCTCGCCACACGCTTACGATTACAACTTGGATCCAGAAACAGCATCGTTGTATCGTTTTTCAGCCTCCTCCCAGTTGACGACATTCCAAATCTTTTCGAGGTACTGGTGGACGAGGTAGGTCAGTTTGACGTCTCACAAGCGGGTACATTTACTTACCGCGGCTCTGGCGTTAAAGTACTGCAAGTAGTACGCATGTTCCCAGACGTCGATGCCAATAATGGGTACATGAATAAGAAGGGGGTCTTGATTGACCGTCGTAACGGTTTCAAGACCTTTCGTCTTCGGATTCCAGCCCTGCGCGACGTGAGAAGAAAAGGACCAATTTCACTGAGGGACACACAAGCCAGCCCCAACCAGAGCCCTGGAGAGCGGCGGTGACAGCATTGAACTCCTTGATAAAGTCATCGATAGAGCCAAAATGATGCACAATGGCATCTTTCAAAGGCCCGTCTTTGAGAACACCGCCGTTGCCCTTGGCGTGCTTGCCATCTGGAGCAGGGGCAAGATTCCTCCAGAAAAGAGTGTGATTGATGTGGCCACCACCGTTGAAACGAAGGGCAGATTGAAGGGCGATGCGTTCTTTAGGGGTAGTGGCCCGAGCGTAGTTGTTCTCGGCGGCGTTGAGGGCATCGACGTACGCCTTGTGGTGCTTGTCGTGGTGTAGCCTCATAATCTCTGCAATGATGTATGGCTCGAGCGCATCATTGCTGTAAGGGAGGTCGGGGAGGGTGTGTGTACCAGACATGATGTTGGCAGTGGTGGTGGAACAGGGGGATGTCACCCTGTATCGTGCACAGCATGACATGTCGGTGTGGACTCAACAACTCCCCTTTTCATCACATCCCGTGCACACAGACATTCGGGGGCCCAGCTAGAGGGATAGCCAAGCGCATAGCCCATACACTTTCCTCGCAGCTCAGGCGATGGTCTCCAATAAGTAGGGGGTAGTCTTTCCTTGGCGGGCTTTCGGCGTTTCTTGCCGGATACCCTTCTGTGGTCGGGGACAGATAGTACAGGTAGGACAACGCAAGACAACTGGGGCTCGTGCGGTGACGGTGCGGGATTTTCACAACTCCACGGGTTTCCGGCTTCGACCTGCCGAATGGCCTTCCTTGTGCGACTTTCTTCAGTGACCAGTAGGGTAGGTAGAGGCTGAGCAAGAAACGTGCCCGCAAGCACCCTGGTTTCAACAGCGACAGGCTGCGGGAAAGGATGGACGTATCAGCTGGCGACACCAGACAGGTAATGCATGGGAAAACAGTACAACCTTTGATTTGATCTGTCCTGTCCAAACGGCTTGGTCCTGCGGTCTTGCCAACTCGATGGTGACACTCAGTGCACGTTTTCTGCGTGTTTCAGCTTGTATTTCATCATCCTCGCAGTCTGGCCCTCTCGAATCAATGAGACTGTTGGTTCCGTGAAATAGCGCGGGACGCTCGGGAATGGTAATACATACACAAGCGGGGACGGCGGCTTGGGGTCCAGAGAAATCTGTTTCGGGCTCTTCATGCTGGACACGAGGCGAAATGCTGCTGGGCCTTTGAGAACGGAGCTTTTCATGTGCGCAAGGTCCTCGCAAGGTCCACCGCCCTCGTCTGCCGTCCTCCGACGTTTTTGAGATTGTGATAGACTGGATGCCTTTGCGAGAGCATCTGCCCAGGTGTCCCAGAGCATCTTGTCCAGGTCGTGTTTGAGGGAGTGACGACGCTCGTCATGAGCCGTGGAAGTAAACCCTGCTCGCTCAGCAATCTCTGCGCGTGTGGTCGCCTCCACGTCCCGCGATAGCGAATGTGGATTGGCGAACTTGGGTACCATCCGGCCGCGCTGGCGGTTGCTGTAGGAGAAGTTGTTGTGACCTGTTGTCAACACGCCCAGCGACGTGTGCCAATTACAGTGCGGTAAATAGATCCTACCTTGAAACGAAATGAGTGACGAAGACCACCTGTACGGCTTCTCTACCGACGACGACGACTCTTCCGACGAGGAGGCCGTTGTAGAGCAAGAGATTGACGTCGGCAAGCTGCCTACGGTGACCAAGAACGATGCTGCGGTGCAGAAAAAATTAGAACGAGCTCAACGGCAACCAGTGCGACACACCAATCCCCCCGCGCACATACGCTCACCACCCCACAGAAACACGACAAGGGCGTGATCTCGATCAGTCGTCTGCCGCACGGCTTTTACGAGGATCAGCTCCGGGCCTACTTCTCGCAGTTTGGCGAGGTGTTGCGTCTACGCGTGTCCCGGAACAAAAAGGTCGGCATTTCCTGTCGCCTTTCGAACCTCCTTTCGCGCGGATGCTGACGATGCGCTTGCGAAGACCGGAAAGTCGAAGCATTATGCATTCCTCGAGTTTGACTCGTCGTCCGTCGCCCAGATCGTTGCGGAGACGATGGACAATTACCTGCTCATGGGACACATTCTCAAGTGCAAAGTGATACCCAAGGACGAGGTTCATCCAGAGCTGTGGGTAGGTGCGAATCGAAAATGGAGACCGGTCCCCCGGGATCGCATAGCTCGGGTGCAACACAACAAGGTAAACAAGAGGCGTGTTCTGAATCGCTACACCCGGCTAACATCTTCTTCTCTGACCATCCAGCCTCGAACCGAGGGGAGCATCCAGAGGGCAGAAAAGCGGTTGATGAAACGTCAGGAGAAGCGGAAGCGCAAGTTGGCAGAGGTCGGCATAAAGTATGATTTTGATGCCGTGGCATACGTGAGTGTCAACTTCGCCATCCTACGTTGTCTCGTACGACGTCTGATCGATGGTCGGTCAGAAAAAGAAACCAAAGTCTTTGTAGGCACAAGGGTCTTGGTACCGTCGTGTGTTCGAGTCTAGGTGCACTCTCTCGGTTTGCCCACTGCCAATGTGGTCTCGTCTGATTTGGGTAAAAGCATTTTTAATACGCTTGCCAAATGGCTACTGTCCCCTTGAATCGTCCAGATCCATCTGGTTGGGCAGCCATCTCACACATGTCTATGGTACATCTGCCAAGCTAGCCAAGTTTGGAAACTGTTCCAAGACCGACAAGTCAACGTTTTAACTTTGGCGCCGTTGATGTTCTCTTCCGCCGCCTGTCCGCGCATGACGCGCGACTAACGACCGGCGATAATGACGGCACTGCAGACGAGACGCGACCGCATCTTCGAGGATGACATCGGGTGAGAGCTTGAAGGAGCAGCCGACAGTGTTTCGGTTGTCGGGTCGGTCGTTGTCAAATCCGTCAGGTCGTTCGGATGAGCGGCATACTTTATTATTCTCCTATAGTACGTATTGAACAAGTCCAAAGGTATATATTCGCGGGCTGAGAATCAGACCCAATAAAAAATGAGATTGCAAATCATAGCAAGACGGGTGGCATCGTTTGCGTGCAGAACCGCCAAGGGAATCAGACAAGTGTAACAACGAGCGAGTTCGTGATGGGGCTTTCCACTGTCTAAGCACCGATAGCACCGGAAACACCGACAGCACCGCTGATATATGTATCCTGCTCCTCGTTGGAGAGAGCCTCGAGGGTCTGTTGCTTGGTCTCTGGGATAAGGAGCGTGGAGAAGATCCCGGTCAACATGAAGAAGGCAAAGATTTCCATGCTATACAGGGACGGTCGCTTAGATGGATATCAAAACAGACGCAGACAGTCCTCACATGTGTTTGATGAACTTGTTCTTGCCACCGATGTTAATCAGCTGGCCAAAGCCGAGTTGTGCAACCACGGCACCGAGTTTGCCGCTCGCTGCGGAGATGCCGTGTGCCGTCGAACGGTAACGCGTGGGGAATGCCTCTCCGGGTACGACAAAAGTTGTTGTGTTGGGACCAAAGTTTTGGAAGAAGTTGGTAAGGCAGTAGAGGAAGACGAAAACGTCCTTGGTCGATGTTGACGCGTTAAGTTTGTCGTATGCAAAGCCTTTAGAAAGGGATGAACGCTCGTCGGTGGAGATGAGCACGGCGACATACCCATGATGACGAAGAGAATAGTAAGAATGCAGAAACCCATGAGTTGGATGGGCTTGCGACCCCAAGTGTCGATAAACAAGAAGGAGACCCAATACCCGGGGATAATCCCGGCGACGATGAGGATGAGATTTCCAACGCAAAGCTGGTACAGATTATTGTAGATGTCTCTACCAGTTTTCGCGTTGCCAGTGACGCCACCAAACCCGATAGCGGTCAAGATGACGGCGCTGTTGAGACCGAGACCATAGAAAGCGATCTGGAGACATGTCAGGACGGATGGGGACGAATGGGCAACACGTTTGGTCGACTCACATCGAGTGCGAACCAAGAATAGGCCGTGCCCAAGAGGGTCTTGCCATTTTCCCATTTTGAAAAGTGAGCGATAAAGTCGGCACGACTCGCACGAGGTGCCTTGACACGTTGGGTGACGATCGCGTCGTCGTCCTCGACATATGTGCCGGTCGTGATGACGTTCTCGATGTCTACCGCGGCCTGGTTAATGTTGCGCTCGATATCCATGGTGAAACGAGGGGTTTCTGGAATGGTGAGACGGAAGTAAAGGGCGATGACACCAGGAACGCATCCGAGGCCGATGAGGAGACGCCAAGTGTGGTCGACGGGATCACGAGAAGGGAAGGGTGCCGCAATTATGGCGTCCTTGTACGCAGCAACGACGACAATGGCAACGATAGCGGCAGCTGACCGAGACGGATGAGGGGGATTTCGTGTTTAAATAACGGGCGTACCGAATTGGCCCCATCCTTGGAAGGCGAATACGGCGGTCATAAGGCGACCACGAATGCGAGATGCGGCGAACTCGGACGAGATGATGGCACTGAGCGGGTAGTCACCGCCAATACCGACGCCCATCTGGCAAAGTAGGGGTGAGGAAGCGCGACGGGTTGAAGGTAATGGAAGGACTGACGATGAAGCGCCAGACGATGAGGGCGCCGATGATACCGACAGCGGGTGCCTGGCCGCAGAGGGCCTGACCAAAGGTAGCGATGATCATGATCATGAGTTCGATTCCGTCTGGACGGTTAGGGTTTAGAGGGATGACGAAAGAGCAGCGGGGGATTGCATACACATGCGCTTACGACCAAGGAGATCGGCAAGCCAACCAAAGATGAGCTGACCGAACAGGTTTCCGACGGGGGTGGCAACCTTGACGCCGGTTGCCTGCCAAGTGGAGAGGGCGGCTAGACGGGTCGGACAAGGGCAGGAGGGAGAAGAGAGGGGGACATACCTTTGTGACCGTAGACATAGCCGAGCATCGTGGTGGCGAGGTTGATGGCAAAGATGTCGTAGCTGGGAGAGGGTGAGACGAGGAAAGGGACGGATGAGGGGACGCGACGGACGAATCGGTGAAGAAGCCAACACCGGCGACCAAGCAGACCTTGACATGGAACCAGCTGGGGGAGGGAGGTGAGATGTGGGAAGGGGGGCGGTGGAGGGGACATACGAAAACGGCGCGTTGTCGATCTCTGCGAGGGCAGCGCGACGACGCTCGTTGAGGACGGCGACGTCCTGTTCCTGCTTCCTGGGGAAGGAGTCGTGGTCGGAGAGCTGCTCGACTATGTTGGCCATCGTGTAGCGGCCTTGAGCAGGGCGGGAAGAGACGCGGCGATGCGGGTCATCTCTGCCAGAATGCGGCTTATAAGAGGACGAGGAATGAGAACGCGAAGCTATCCTGGGCGAAATTCGGACGTACCTGGCAGATGGGCCCGATTCGTCAGGTACCCGATCATGACTAATCTCTGTCACACACATCACATCCCCCGTCACATGACACATGGCCCGTTCCCAGACCCGACCCGACATGCCCGTCCGTTTGCGCGCCCCCCCCGACGCCTGCGCGCGCTGGCCCTGTACACAGAGCTCCATCGCATCGGACGCGACTACGAGCCCTCGTCAGTCCGGTGCCCCTTGGTCCCCACACAGAGAACGGGCACTCGCGTTTGGGCAAGACATCAAGAACGGTATGGCCCTCCGGAACCCATGGCACCCACCCCGTCTGTCTGACTGCGCCCTCGGAGACGATGGCCCTGTACTCCCCTGCGCAAATAGAGGCATCTGAAACGGACGTACCCTCCTCGTCCGGGATCCGACGCACACCGTTGATCAGGGCATCTGTCCATCAGTGGTGGACCTCCTACCCATGGGCCCATCGCCACGCACGTGTTGATTCATAGCCTATTCCATCGTCTGATGTGCCATAGCCGAGTGGCATCCATCCGTTTGCACGTCTGGGAGTATGACACCCGAATGCGTGCTTGAGAGGCCATTGGCTACGCCGAGGCTCTGTCGGACACGTCAACGGCTGGAGGGGAAACAGCGCTCGTCGATGCATGCCAGCCCACTATCTAAGGACGTGTGAGGGCCACTGGCAGGCTAAATGTGGGCCCGCATCCCAACCGAGCATCGGCCGCCCGGACCTCCTCATCTCCCCATCTCAGCATCTGTCCTGTCCTGGGACGACGGTGGAGGTGACAGGCTGAGAAATGAAATCGCCTCTGCAGTGGCGTTTGTCGTGCAGCCTTGGCACAAACGCAACACAGCGTGCCCTCTCACAAGCACCCCAGCACACAGGAGCCTGGGCGGTGTCGTTGTGTGTGTGTGTGTGTGTGTGTGTGTGTGTGTGTGTGTGGTAGACGCCGAGCTGAGCTCCGGCTGTGCTTCCCGTGTTTATTTGGCTGACTCAGGTGCACTGCCACTACACTGCACCACCCCATCCCATCCAATGTCTGATTTCCTTCACACTCGCCGTCGTCATCCCCGAGGAGAGTCGCTGACGCAGAATGCCAAAGGTCTGTGTCCACCCAGCTTGCCCACATCTACGTCTGACGCCCATCGTGTCCAACAGAACAAGGGCAAGGTCCGTCTGCTTGCTCTGTCTGCCCTCGCCTCACCCCCTTCCTCACCCCGTCTCACAGGGTGGAAAGAACCGCAGACGTGGAAAAAACGAGAACGAGGACGACAAGCGTGAGCTTGTCTTCCGTGAGGACGGCCAGGAGTATGCCCAAGTCATAAAAATGCTGGGTAACGGGCGCGTTGAGGCCCTCTGCTTCGATGGCCAGAAGCGATTAGCCCACATCAGAGGGAAAATGCGAAAAAAGGCAAGCATGCGTCCCTTGCCGATCTTTTCTTCATCACCTCAATCACGCGCCTTTCAGGTCTGGATCAACCAGGGGGACATTGTGTTGCTTTCCCTTCGTGATTTCCAAGATGACAAGGCAGACGTCATCGTCAAGTACACCGCCGATGAGGCCAGAAACCGTAACGTGCCCTCTCCTCATCGTCAACATCCGCTGCTGACCCGATCTCTACAGTAAAGGCATACGGCGAGCTTCCAGAAAGCGCAAAAATCAACGAGACAGACACATTCCCCGAAGAGGACGGCGAATGTACATTCGAGTTCGGCGACGAAGAGGAAGTCGACATCGACGATATATAATCCGAGTTTCCATTCCCTCTGTGGGCAACTCGCCCTCCACTTTGCACATCTTTTCATCCCCCTCACAGGCATCGTGTGCCATTCGACCCTTTCGCTGCCGATGAGTATCCATTCATAGATGTGTCATTAGCAAACTGTCGTTGTATACCGGAGGATGGTTGTATTACAGTCGTCCTTGCCCTTGTCGTGTCATAAGATCATTATCTCCCTCGAACGGTCGTTCCAGTACATCACCTCATCAGCAGCAACGTCTGCATGTCAGGTACACATCCCTTTTCTTGCGTGAGGTACTCAACAACGTTGTGTGCCCTGCATTTCACAGCGGTTCGCAGCATCTCTAGAGTAACCTCCACTCTGTCCGTCCGCGTTCGTCCCTTCCCGCTCGCTTCGCAATCGGCGGGTGACGTTCCCGCGTCCACCCCTTCCACGAGCATTCTGACCAGGCCACAGTCCCTACGATGGATGGCGATGATAACGGCAAGATTGCCCTTCCAGGCGGGTGTGGCACCGTGGTCCAACAAGAACCGCACGAGGGGGACAAACCCCGCCTGCACCGCCTTGGTCAGGGCATACCCTTCGTACGCATTCGCGTCCGGAGGGCACACGCGCAGACGAGCGTACAGATATCGAAGGAATGGCAGCGGCGGGTCCCGGTCGGACCAGCCCTCCGCCGCCATCGGAGGGTGTCGCGACGACGACGACGACGCCCCTCCGGCGGAGCAGCGCCGACGAGGACAACAGGGATGGACGAGCGCGCGAAACAGTCGCTTTGGCAGTCGTGGCACACCTCCACGCGGATCTGACCCGACCCCCCTGGCCGGGTCCTGTGCTCGGAAATACGCCTCGAGGACGTCTGGGGTGCATATGGGATAGCGCAGCATTCTGGTCAGGGCGACGTGGCTGGCGTGGGATCCGGCGTCCGTGCACGCGACGAGGTACTGGGCGCGATAGGCGGGTGGGGAGGACGTGAAGGTTTGATGGAGGGTCCTGCATGTCTGCGGGAAGGTGTGGGATACGGCAAACAGCTGTATCTCATACAGCAGCTGGGGTGCGTGCGTCGTGTCAGCATGTGCGATGATCTTCCACGGACAATCTCCACACCTCGACTGGTAGACTGATGAGGGCGTGCATTCCACGGTCAGGGATCTCCAGCGGTGGTCGACAGGGCACTGCACGGGAGGACAGTCGATCTGCACAGGAAGGCTATACACGTATATTGGTCTGGCCCTTGCCCAGCGTTCCCACAACACCCATCCATCCATGTCTCTCGAGCTGGCCGACCTGCTCCCGAGCACCCGCACGGCGTCCATCTTATCCTCCAGGACAACTCCAATGATTCATGAGACCAAAATTCTTGTTTCTGGAGCGTAGAACTGCGTCCAGACAACCAAGGACGGGTAAATTCCTCTAACCAGCCTTGGCCACCACAATTGGCAGCGACACTTCAGCGGGTGCCACATCAACGATCAGTTCGTCCACATGCCAACGCTCGAACGAATATTTGGAATACGTCCGGGTGGGAAACACCCCGGGCTCGGTTTTAATTAGCGCGACTGCGCTGCAGATCCGAGAGGCCAGCTTACCCTGGCTTCTGACGCAAGCACCCAGGTAGATGGGCCACGAGAGGTTGAAGAGATCATGCCGACGACAGCTTTCTGAGCGCCTCGCTTTGTCTTTGACTGTGAGGGAACGATGCCACTAACGCGGACAAGACACGGAATAAGGCCCATGACGAAGGGACCCAGCACCGAACGTCGGCAGTGGACTGCGGCCCATCAATTCCGGGATAAAGATGTCGACCAGCCATGCTCGTCAAGGCAACGAAGATTCGGTTGGTGACACCCACAAGAGTTTGATGACTCGTGGTGAGCCTGACTGCGCCGTGAGTCCTTGAGACAAAGCGATTGGCCAGAGCTCAGGCTCAATGACCCGACCATGTGAGGCCCATAAGTAATAGTTGGCGCACTTCAGGTGTCCATAGCGACCGCGTCTGTGCACGGGAAGTCGCCAGCGATGCATGTGAACTGCGTGAACAGCGACAGTAAGAGTGAGTCGTGGCCTGGCACAGGTGATGCGCGTGAAAATAAGATGGGCACGGTGGGTCACCGTTCACCGCTCAGGCGTAATAGTACCTGACTTTGCATGATATTTCTTGTTCGACAGGGAACACCGAGCCGATTGCAACACCGTCGACAATACGACAGCCGGGCATACGCAATGTTCAGCGCCCCTGACTGCGCGGCGCGATCCCAAATCAGAACGAAATCACTCAACAAGGCGATCCGTACGTTTGGCGAGAAGACACCTCCATGCTGTCGTTGGTTCTGCTTTGCTGAGTACCTCGTTTGTGATAAGAGACATCAACCTACCAAATAAAGTGTCTTCTATCGCACTGAAGAGCATCGCGAAGGAGCTGCAAAACGGCTCCATATGCTGGCATGCTTGCACGTTTTGCTGGAATTGAAGCTTGAGAAGGCACCTGAATGCACAACCACATGACATCCGGCTTATCTCTCTCTTGGAACCAGAAGGAAAGGCGGGTAGAGGCACAAAGCGGGTATCATTGGTAACATGGCCATGGGGCCCACATTCGACGTTTCGACGGTGATTCGGGTTTTGACCTTACGCTCGTGTGGGCAGCTTCACTACAAACCGTCTGCAAGCTTGATTAGCTGTCGGAATGACCGGGGGCAGATATCAAGAGCATCTGGTTCAGCAAAGATGATGCCAGAGAAATGGCTCGGATGAGTGGTCCACGCTGGGTCGCGTAAAGACGGTAGGGCCTTTCAATGAGCCTTTCCTTCCAGCAGAGGCAGATCAAGGACAACGTTACAGACATCGAACCCGAGAGAACAAAGCCAACGTCGCAGGAATGCCTCATAGAGGGAACTTGACACAGCAGCCATTCTTATGTCCACGCTTAGATCAAATCACGTCTTAAATCCTTCAGGCAGCGCTTGCCACGTCAGAGGGTGGGAAATAGAGGGGAATGAGCTGCCTGAGAGCCCCTTGACTCAGCGACCCATATATTCAAGATAAAGGCTACGTACTCGTATACAGCCCTGTCCCTGTCGCTGAAAGTCACAAAGATTATACGCTCAAGCTGCGTGAGGTGAGTTGAGTTCGTCGCGGGCGATATCCCATGGCCAGTGAGTGACTCTACCTTCCCATCGCCTTCGTTATCCAACACTTCTCGGACAGCCTTCAATGCGATTTCGGTGGCATCCTTGATAGGATAGCCATAGACCCCCGTGGAGATGCAAGGGAAGGCCTGTGTTGCATTACCTCATGATTTCTGATCCCGAGATGGGCAGGACTTTCACACTCACAATGGTCCCGCAACTATTGGCCACCGCCAATCGCAAGCTCGCTTTGTAGCAAGACTCGAGCAATGCTTTGCACTTTGCAGCGTGGTAAGAAGAATAGACCGGCCCGACGGTATGGATGACATGTTTTCTATCCACCAATGGACAGCGTGAGAGGGATCCGATAAGGAGGCGCCGACGTACGCAGGAAGGTTATACCCGCCAGTTATCTTTGCATCTCCAGGTTTGCAGCCATCCAACCTCCGACCTGGATCACGTCCATAAGAGGGTACTGAAGACGTGAAACTCGCCATCTGACCCACATTCCTCCAAGAGCTTTGGACCGGCAGCGAGATGGATGACACCATCGACTGCAAGACTTGAGTGTCACTAGGCTGTATAAGAAGACATGGCAGCTTCATACCTCCTCCTCCTCCTTTGATATCGAGCCAATTAACCAGAATGCCCATGCGACCCAGACGGTGCTAAGACCCACCTTGCAGAGTTGAGTTTGCTGCGTTGACGATTGCATCTACCTCGAGCTTGGTAATGTCTCCGTGACTTCCCGCGCCATACGGGAGATTTGAGTTGGTTCGAATCGAGTGCGATCAGCTGGAGCGGGCTCTCACTCACTAGAGGGATACTTGGTTCAAAGTACTGATCCGAGGGGGGTAGTGCCAGCGGGATTGTGGTTGTTGAGCACGTAGGGTCGTTCTTCGATAGAGTGCACCTATCGTCGCGATATCGCTCAGCGGTACTGGCATCGCTTGGTGAAAAGGAAAAGATCGGTCAGCCTTTAAAGTTGGTTGTTTACGCGCGTGTTCTCATCCTCACAGCATCGCGGGAGCACTTTGCCCCGATCGGTCGCTGCCACACCCATCACAGTCGGTAAATACTGTGAATTGCTACACTTGAGGAGATGGGCCATTGTCGTATGGGTGCGTGGCGGGCGACGAATCAATGGACAGACCCGACATGTGATGCTGGATGGCTATCACTGGTGGATACACCACGCCAATGGAGTGGCCAAGGCTCTGAGCTCATGTAGAACGCTTGGCGTTGCTTATTGTAGAACGCATGTCCGCTCAAACGCCATCATTGTCTTGGAACAAACTCAGCACAGGGACTGCTGTGGCATTCGTCGTTCAAGTTGGACACAGATTCCAAGAAGCGGCCATCGGATCGCACGGATTTTGTCTGATGGGGTGCTTGGCTCGAGGTCTTGATGACCCGGTCTACACAGGGAGCGTGGTATCCGCTTGATCTGACTGCTGACTTGTTGGAAGCGACAGAGGATTCCCATGCCAGCCAGAGCACATCAATCATCATGCGTTTTGATGCCCACAGCTTATTGGTAGGTCTGACCCATACGGGGCTAATCACCGCGTATGTCCCAAGTGCCTCGTTCTTCGTCTCCATCTGGCAGATGGTGCCACAGTGTGTCGTCGAACTTGAGTCCGGAATATGGCTCGAGGCATTGAGGTCCAAGTCCCGGCCTCAATGGGTTGGTCTTTCCAGTGAATGAGTCCATCCAACACACAGTGCCGTGCACTGTCTCATGACTCCACGCGACAACCGTCGCTTCTCCCAACACATCACCGTCCCTCCCAAGTGGGAAAAGTCGTCCAATCAAGGTGTCCTGTGAGACTATACAGCGCGAGGACTTCTGTGTCGATCCTTGCGTTCGCCTTATCACTTCTCCGTGCACACAAGTATGTTGTGCGTCAAGCACAAGGAACTCGCATCATTAACGGACATCATCGTGCCCGGTAAATATAAGGTACGATGAAAGCTTTTAATGCCAACCGTGCCAAAGTAGTAGAGCAGGCAGACCAAGTACACAACGGAACGACTGCCACAGTTGGACCATGCAAATGTTCATACAGAGGGCGAGTCCAATCTTTCACGCGGGTAAACAACTTGCGAGCGTACTCAAGAGTACCCTGGATAGGTGGCGACAAGGGGTATGCTGCCCAGCCGAGTCGTCTCGGGGACGGGTGACCCAGCAAGTGAGCGTTCAGCCAATGTGCGTTCGGCAATCGTGGCAGTTGGCTGAATTGTGTTCGTCTGCGACTGCGTGGCAGCAAATTGATCTCGATCGGGTGATTCAGAAGTCCGGACCACCGTAGTAACTGGTTGATTGTGAGGATAATATGATATGCGTTTCGAGGACATGAAATCGTAAACAGTAAACCTCCAAGGTAATTAGCATGGACTCATCACGTTTGGAATACGAATGCTCACTCTTCCTCCAGTTGTCTGAACTCGGGCTTCAGCTTGTCCACATTAGCGTTGACCTTGCGTTTCGAATGACTTAGTGGCTTCTCCACCATCAAGAACTCGTCAAGCTCGTGGCTGACATCAAAGTTGGCCCTTTTCGCCTGCACCTTTCAAGTCAGTAGGTACGCATCATTCCGTATGAGAGCACTGACGTCGGGGATGAATGGGGGTTGAGCTGACTTGGAGCCCAAATGGTTCCAATCCACTCCCGACAACCAGGGATGATCTTTGATGTCCTGGAAGCCCGCACCTCCCGGCTTACAACCAAGACGTTGACTAACACCACGTTCGAGAAGCTGCAGACCACGTCTCGTGACCGTTCATACCACAGAAAGTTGCCTAGCGCTTACCCCCTGAATAAAGCCGACGCCTTGCGAACTGCATTTCCGGCTTACATTATCGGGAAACTTTAAGGTGTCGCTCGTTATGGATTTTCTCATCTTTTCAACAGTGCGTCCATCGAACGGCCGGTAGTTGAATAGAAGTTCGTAGGCAGTGATTCCAAGACTCCACCAATCTATACACCACGTATATCCTTTCCTCCCAATTACCTCTGGGGCCATGTAGGCCATGCTACCGGCGACGCTAGTGTGTAACCGCCGCTCTGAGTAATGGATTGCAACATTGAAATCCGTGATGTGTGCATGCCCACGGACATCGAGGAGAATGTTGTCGGGTTTTATATCGCTGATGGACATCCCATTACCAGGGATAGACGTGCGGATAAAAGCGAAGCATACCGGTGGATAATCCTCCGTTTGTGGAGGTACACCATGGCGGATATGAGTTCTGTCATCCAGAAACGTACAACGGGCTCAGAGAGGTTTCCATTACGCTCGAGGTGGACTTGAGATGTGGATTTAGATGTGACAGGCGAAACGAACCAGTGACACGACCTACATCGAAGGTCGCCTCCGAGCATGAGGTCCAGGACAAAAAAACAATTCTCGTCATCTTGAAAGGCGTATCGTAGATTTACGACGAAAGGATGGTCGATCTGCAATGGAGCAATCTGTGAATGGAGAGAACCAGACGATATGCGTAACAAACCTCTTCCAAAAGACGGCGCTCTTGGATTATGTTTGCGACTGCCTTTTGTTTCACGCACTTTGATTTGTCGACGTACTTGAGCGCATACACTTGCTTTGTCTTTTTGTGCTCGACTACCCTGACCTGTTTCAAGGAGGCCAGTGGCGATATCGTCGTGAGTGTCGGCCAGGAGGAGACCGTGTGTAACGACCGCTTACTTTTCCGAAAGCGCCCTTACCGACTGCCCGATGAAGCTCGAAATGATAGAGATCGACTTCAGAATCAAAATCGACTGGCTGAGAGAAAGCGCATCCCATGATTCGTGCAAGAGAAAGGAAAGACGAAGGAGGGACAAGACACGAACCAATGTATAAGTATTGTCTTCTCAAGAACAAGAACGTATGAATTTGGCACGAACCGAATTAACGCCCCTGTGTAAGCTCTAAAATTGGCAAGTTACACCAGCCCCGTGCTGAAGCCACGAGACAGCAGCGACCCAGCTCAGCAACTGACCATTCTTGTAGGAATCCAGTGCCATAGAGACGGCCGGTTAAGATCTCTTTAGACGTGGCCACTCGTGTTTTGACCAAAGGTCCGATCAGTGGGTGAGGCTCGGGCGCGGGTGTCCACCGCGTGTTGTCAGTACATAAGTCAACAAGAACCACTGGGCACGGGCACCAACCAGTTTCATCGTTCTCTATGGACTTTGAAGAGCAGTCAAGCCACGAACAGCCAGCGGCACCAACGCCAGATTTCCTGGCTACCGTCAAGGTGTTTCCATTAATACCGTATCTGAAAAGCGACGTCATGGTCACTTTGTCCTCTCCGTTCTCCTCCTGTTCTGACTCGGTTTGCAGGGTTCCATAGGTTTGTGCAGCCATCGGAGACACAACCTGTACTCACTGATTTCCTTGCTCCAGACACTCCGTTGAGTTGGGAGTGAGTTCCTGCACCTATCGACGACGCGTTCTTGACACCACTTCGCAACAGGCAACTCACCGCCGCTGATGTCAATTTCGCTGTAGTACGACCATTGGTACTGAAATATGCACGACTCAAGAACATGGCCATCGTATATGTCTGCATGGTTGCTCGGTCCTACTTTCTCTCTCGTGCCTCAACAGAGCTGGCCCATTCAAGTGTCCTGGCTTCTCGAGCTACACTTTGTGAGATCCTGGCGTTGCAACTCCTCAATCACTTTGCATCCAGCAAGCTCCAAGTGGTCGCAGTTCTGACCACGCTCTGGAACCCTCTGGTTGGCGCACCGCTCGACGTAGTGAGGGAAGTCAAGGAAATGCTGGGTACAGATCAGGCCTTGGAGAGTGCGCAGAGCGCCATCGAGGTAGGTATTTGATCACCTCTTCTCATCGTTATCCCACGTCAGATGTGCCATTGTAGATGGCAATAGCAACGAAGGCCAAGGCTTTCCTCGCGTCCACCATCGTACAGAGTGTTGTAGACGGTATGCACACCGGTCGTATCGTCCTCACCATTGCCGCAAATAGGTCACTTGTGGCCGACAACTACAAACAGCTTGCTATTGAGATGTATGACGTCCGGAAAGCCCCATTCCTCGATCACTATAGGTTGGGCTCTGATGTTGGACCTCTTTTGTTCGCGCTCATCTTCCATCCAGGTTGAGGGTTCCTCGCTATTCGAACATTTTGCACTTGTTCAGTATTGCGATACTTACGCTGACCTTCGTGCTCTGCTTGCGCAGTATGTTGACCTTTCTAGATAGGGGCTTGGGCTAATGTTCAACAGCACAGCATGTTGGAAGTGTATCCACATGGGAATGGGTTTTCCTTGTATTTGCCACCGCATTCACGTTGGAACAATACACGGCGTCGCAAGAATACGGCTGGCGCAGTAAGTTTCAACCTCAAACTAAATCTGGACTACTCCTCATGTCTGTGCTATCTGGCAGTTTATGCATCCAATGTAGCTCTTCTATACTTATGACAAACACAAACACATAGCTAATTTGGTCAATAGGTATGGAATGTATTTGATACGTCGTTCGTCCTGGTCTTCTTGGCGTACGTTGGGCTTCGCGTTAAAGGGCTCATTTATAACGAAGGTCCTATGTTTCATCATGTCACGCATTTGACATCTCACTGTTTCAACAGCTGACACCTCAAAGCTAGCATTTGATCTATTGGCCTGCGGGGCATGCATTCTCGTCCCGCGGTACGCCTTGTCCTCGAATCAGTCGGAACTCATGCCAAGATCCCCCTTAGCTTGGCTTTTCATGCTATTGCTAACAACGTCGTTGTCCTGTGAGTGCAGGTAATACAGAGAGGAAAATATTTATGATCCGTTGCAGTGCTTTGCGAGCAATGATTTCTGACTTTGTGTTCTTCATGTGCATTGCTGCAACATGCTTTTCTGGTTTGCTCTTCACCTTGTATACGCTTGGTAAGTCCCGTACTGGGAACGCTCTCCATGCACTGAAGGGAGCAAGGATCGGATCGATGGAGTGTTAGGAGCATTGCCTGGCTGATGATACAAATCTGGTTCGGGAGTACCAGCCTGAGTTTTCCGATGGCCTCAAGTTTCCATCCCGTACTCGGTCCAATTCTAATGACCTGTTTTGTGATATTGGCGAATACCCTCTTGTTAACAAGTGTGGTGGTCCTTGGTGTCAGTATGACCATAACTGACCCCTCCCTTGTTAGTCCTTATCTCCGTTCTCTCCAACACAGCAGCGCGAATCGATAAGGTGAGCCTTTTGTCCTCGCCTCTTCCTTATCGTCCTGTTCAATTGTTCTTGTAAAAGAATTCCGATCAAGAGGTGTGAGGTCTGCATTATTCTATGATTATGGCTTACTCTCGAAAAGTATTTGTTCCAGTATACCGTAGCTACCATCGAAGGGTGAGCAAACATTTTGATTCGTTGAGAGACATACTTACCCATCTCTCAGAATGAAAACGGACGCTTTATTTAGCTATCAGCTTCCATTCAATATCCTTGCATTTTTGATATTGAAACCGGCCAGCTATATCTTATCACCACGTGCATTGCACTCTGCAAATGTCTTTCTGATAAAAGTCACTGTGCGTATATTCTACATCTGTGATTCATTGCCAACACTACTTTCATCAGTCGTTCCCAATCCTCATCATCATTGCAGTTTACGAGCGACGATTAGCCTCTGGATGGAAGGTGAAAGGATGCAAAAAAGACTCTAAACGTGCCTTCTATCAAAGTTTCCCTCGCCATCTGAAGAGCATGCCACTCGTTGAATATCTAGTAGGATCAAAATCGACTGATTTGTTTGACGTTCTCTTCGAGGTCGAGGAATCTCGGGATTTCAACTCGTTTCACGACTCTGAGAATGAGGACGGAGATGTTGTATCGTTGGGAGCTGTCTCGCTTCACCCAGCAAGTCCTGTGTCACAATCGCCATATCTGGGACGCTTCACTCTGTTAGACGGCCAGGAAGCCCAATGCTCACCCCAGAAACGGAAAATCAGCACTTTGGCACCCCTGCAGGAAGTCTCCAGCAACGCGAAGGTCTTGTCTTTGGATGCCACCACTCCACTTTCAAAGCTTTTCTCTCATTCAAGGCCGGCTACTGCTGTCGATCGTGATAGTGGGGACAACCAAGAACCCATTTCGACCTTGCCAGATGAATACCGGGATCTACCGATCCGCCGCCTTCAGGAGGATATGAAGGAGATAAAGGTACCTGAATGCTGTGACATTCACGGTCTATGCTAATCATGACTGGAAGGAGCGACAACGACGCATCGAAAATCTCTTGAAAGCTTTGGCACGAGATACGTAAGACGAGAGTGTATCCACGACCTGCCATGCAATGTCCCGACCTTCTACTTTGCATATTGTCTATCTGGACTCTACGTCTGCATGTTGTTCCACTTCATCAACGCTCGTGCTGTTATAGAGTACAATGCCGTTTTGAGGACAGTTGTGTATTTCGGGTGGTGCTGAGACACTTATTTATGTGTATGACCACGGGCACGTGCCGGGCGACGCGTCGGCAAGTCTCTGGCGCGCACTGGGTTCAGTCAATCGTTGTCATCGACTCGTACACTGAAATGACTTCTACTCCGCCCTCGCTTGGCAGTTTTTCTATCCAGGTAGCACCGCGTCTGCCATCAACGGCGACTTCAAGAAACCGCAGCTCAATAAGCTCTTCTTTTTCTTTTGGTCCACAACCTGTGATATCTTCGTTTGCAGCGGGAGATATGAGCTCTTCTTCCATTCCGCGTCCCCCTGCCCTCGATCCAAACCGGTCTATGCTCCCGAGTTCTCCACGCGCCTCGCCTAGACGGCACCGTAGGTTGAAGGACAGCGGTAGTCGGCATCCTCTCGCGAACGATACAGTGGATGTCTTTCAATACTTGGAAACGGACCAAGATCCTGACGATGATGATGAATGGGGGATGGTAGATCGTATGCGGCTATGGCGTCATGACGCTCTTATGCAGCATCTGTACGAGACTGCCGCTTTCTGGGGAGACAAGATTCTCTCCTGGACGTGTACGTCGTGTTCTAAAGTGGACTTTTGTGTCTCTGTTGCACTCACCATATACCCAAAAGGCGACCCAAACGATGCATTTTGGCTGGCTCAAACTTACTTTATGACCCACCAATACTCTCGTGCAGAGAGACTGCTAACACGTCCGTTTCCCGTCAAAAATCAGACTCCAGAACAACCACATCTCAATGGATTAGATCATTCGATGGCAGACTCCGCGACTCGCTCCTTCTCTCTGGATACCAAGGGTAAAAGCAAGGAAACCCGGTCACAAGCTGAATCATCCTCTCGTCTCCCAATGGGTCCTGCTGGACTGATCAAGCTACCGGAGACACTCCAAGAAAACGTTTCTAGGCTTGTCGATACGAGCGTTGCTTGTCGTTATCTCGCAGCCCAATGCCAAGTCAGACAAGGCAATTGGTCAGATGCCCTAGAGATACTCGGCGAGGCAAATCCTTTTCGCCATTCAGGTGCTCACGTCTATTGTTCTGGGGATGCATGGTGCTAATGCCAGACAGATAGAAGTGGCGCGTCGGTTCCGAACGTGGACGGTGGCATCAAGGTAGGTTTGAGTAGTCTGAAAGTGGACATATACTCAGATACTTAGGTCGAAGCATCGATGTGTCACCTGAGAGGTATCCTAATGCTCAAACTCAATCGCGGAGATCAGGCCAAGCTATGTTTCATGGAGGCTTTGACCTTGGATGTTAAATGTTACGACGCGTTTAACCAAATTATCAGCGGGGAGATGATGACTCCAGAAGAGGGTTGGTGTGAGAGCTAACATCATTCTGTACATTCTGACCTTTACCCAGAGTGGGAGTTCATCCAAGGTCTCGCATACAAGGAGCAGACTCAGGAGGATGCCGACTTCATCCAATTGATATATACGTCTCGACTGCGCAAATATAGACATGCCGGAGAGCATGCCCTCACTCGGCGACGTCTTGTAGAAGACTTCAAACTGTCAGATAATCCAGATGTTTTATACAGTTTTGCAGATGCACTGTTCATGCAACTTCGCTGGGCGGATTGCTTTGTAATTACAAGCAGGCAAGTTCCTCCTATATATATAATCAGCGTCAGGGTATGACCACCTTTGACACAGAATTCTTGATCTTGTCGCATTTCATGATGCCACAATGCCACTGCACATCGCATGCATGTATCATCTGTCGTATCTGCACTCGAAGCTTTTCGTCTTGGCTCACGAACTTGTTGAAAAGGAACCCGAAAACCCCATAAGCTGGTATGCTGTTGGCGTATACTATCTCAGTTCGAACAAATGGTCGCAAGCGCGACAGTACTTTAGGTTGGCGCTTGTAGTGCAGTGAGGAGCTCTGTTACTGATTGATCGTAGTAAGACCTCATTAATGGACCCCCGCTTTGGACCTGCGTGGATTGCTTTTGCTCATACCTTTGCTTTGGAGGGCGAGCATGACCATGCAGTGACGGCATATTCTACGTGTGCACGTATGTTTGTGGGGTTCGTTCATATCCAGGCTCGTGTGGACCCAGTCGCTGATTTCAAGTAGGTCTCATCTACCCCTTCTCTTCGTTGGCATGGAGCAGATAGTACTTTCAAATCATTCCCTCGCTGATGAAGCGTTGCATGCTGCGAATGCCGCGTGTGACAGCGACCCTCTTTTGATGAACGAGTTGGGTGTCATGGCATTTACTCACGGAGAGTAAGTGATACGCTTGCTGATGAATCATTAATCGGGAGAACTTGGACAGTTTCCAGCGTGCAGCAGATCTATTCCAACGGTCCATCGAGCTTGCTCAGGTCACACAATCGTCACAAAAGTCGTGGACCACTACGTACCTGAATCTTGGGACATGTTACCGTAAACTGAAGTGCGTTCTGGCCCTCGTGCTCAGCATCCTCCTCACGGTCTACATAGAGATTACGAAAAGGCCAAAATTAATTATAGCCGAGTACTTGAGATAGAACCACAGCATCCTCTGGGACTCGGGTTTCTTGGCATGGTCCACCACCACCTTGGAAATACCGATGAAGCGATCGTCAAGTATCACGAGGTGAAGTCCGTTCCTGGACGTTACGAACGGTGATTGACTGGAGTCAGGCGCTAAGCATGGACCCTATCAATGGTCATCTGATTGAGCTGCTCAATCTTGCACTGGAGTCGAATGCTGCTTGTGGTTCTTGGGAGAAGACGTATCCCGGGGGGGAGGAAGCATTCAGGGAGATGATGGCGTCGCTGAAAAGCAAGCTTCGTGGACATCCAAGGAGAGAGGCCATTCCTGGCGACGATTCATCTCGGCCAGAGGACTCGATGAATGTGTGTTGACTCTGTGCGGGCGCCTGAGACAGTATTTCCATGTATTATCTCGGGCCGGGGGGTTTAGAAAATCGATGCGTACACTTTGGCGATAGTGCACCAGTTCGTTTCCATTCATCGGCAACTTGGACTTGCCTGTCACAACTTGTCACGTTCCGAAATGGGTCCAGGGGATCAAATTTCAATCTCCGGTCGTGCATCACTCTGCACTGACACTGGTGGCGCTCTGAAGAGGAGATGAGACATCTGCGACTGGTGCGTGACAGTCTCTGCCAGTGTCCTATGATACAGAGATTGACTCTGAGGTGTGTTGATGCGATAATTGTGGTCTGTTCGCCTTCTGTCTTTCTTTCCAGGTCCACTGCTGATGTACCTGTGTTCTGAAACGGTTTGGCTTGATTAGTCAGGACGTCCATATCAAGGTGGAGCCGACTGCGCCCACGCTGCTGATCGGCTACAAGTAATCTGGGGTGTCCCCTGCACATGGTTGCCGAAATGCCGAGCCCCTCCGTCTCCACAGTCTCTCACCATCTTCTATAGTTGTACCCGCACAATCAGTCTTACACAGGAATGAGTGTCGTGTTTACGGAACGGCAGTCCCTTTCCATGGTCGCTGCAATCCTTCTCTCCTTCCAACGTCGACTTTCTCTCGATGTCTTCCCCCCATACCCCTACCCATGTCTTCGCTATTTGAGCTGTCCAGCACTCTAGAGCGTTTGCCACATTCTTCCCCTGACTGGGACTCTTTGGTTCGCCCCACCCTCATGCAAGGCTGCGTGTTGACACCCCTCGCAGGACTCCCTTCTCAATACCTTACTGGTATCCCCATCCATCCCCGAGAAGGCCCTTGACATTTGCAGGCACACGTGCAGCCAGCTCTTGTCAGATGACGTTTGGTCGACAGCCGTAGTCGATCCGCGCAGCACCCGTCGCCTTTTCAACATTCTAGTAAACATCGGAAACCTCATGCACAGAATTGACCACACCATTCCAGCTACAACGCAATGTTACATGCACGCCATCGAGATTGCCATTCAAAGGCCAGCGTCACACTATTCCCCCAGGGCTAACAAGCTAGCCTTTCGCGATGTCGTTATTGCGACCTGGGCGTCTGCAATGACTTTGTCCTTTGTCCACTTCTCGTCCATTTCTTCGCCTACAACGCACGTATTGGCGTTTGCGGGCCCCATAAACGTTCTCACTCAGATTGGTGATCCAAACTTCGACATCCTTCAAGCGGTCCATGACACCGGCGATGTGTTGATACGGCTGTTGATCGACCCAACGACGGGTACCTTGCCTAATGTCGTCTTGTTCCCCCACCAAGTATATCAGCTGTCGACTTTCGTATTTCCCTCAAAGAAGGGCTATCTGCCCACAATCCAAGATACGCGGTTGCACGCCAACCTCTCCGGCGAACAACCCGGTTTAGAGAGTAAGACGGCAGTGGCATCCGTATTTTTATGTCTAGCCCGCGGACTTCAAAAATCTCATATAACCGAACTTTTCAACATCTCAGATGAACCGTTTTGCACGGTTGAGGCGTTGGTTCTCATCTTGCATTATCTTGCAGCGTCGCTCTCTCCCAGTGCTTCCACTTTGAATGACATTGGTGTCATTTTGTGCGGTCTTGGTTCGGGGGCAGTGGTTACGAATATACACGGTGAACAGACAAGCCCCCGTGAAGTTGCACGACTGTACTACGAAGAAGGCTTGCGTCTCGATCCTTCGCACCCCCATTTACTTTCGAATCTTGGGTCTCTTTTAAAGGATGCTGGACATATGACTAGGGCGATTGGGTGCGCTCTTCGAACCTTGATAATTTTTCTGCCTCATTGACTTGATTTTTCTCATCATCAAAGGGTCTTCAACCACGCGCTGGCTTGCCACCCCGAACTTGATATTGCCCTAGTGAATATGGCCAATACCCTGAGGGACTTGGTTAGTTCCGCACGTCGTTCTCGGCACAGCTTCAAGTACATGATGTTCCATAGGGTCAACATGCTGAGGCGATCCCATACTACCAACGGGCAATCTCAGTTAATCCTGATTTCGTGGATGCTTATTGCGGACTGAGCCAAGCAATGAATGCAGTTTGCTACTGGAATGGGCGAGGTAAGTCTAATGACGCCTGTCAGGATGGGGATAGCTCAGTTCCCGTTAGCTACTTGGATACAAAGAGCAATAGATGTTTGTGAGAAACAGCTCTTCGACACGCATAACCAAGCTACAAAGTTGCTCTGTACGCACTCGCTTGACAATTGGATGGGCATGGTTCGGAACACTTGCATGGGACAACTTCCTCTCGTCGAAGAGAGTGCGTGGAAGACCCGATTCCGGTTCTTCCTCCAGGATGACCCTACTCGGTTACCGTGGTCAAGTGGAGAGACCAGCTTCTTGATACGCCTAATGGAGTGGTACCAAACTCGAGTGCAACATTTGTTGTATATCAAGACCTACGGCCAGGTTTATCGCTCTGAACATGCAAATATACCACCCGTCTATGAAGATACGACAGTGCCAAATTCTGGCCTCATCTCGACTATGAAATGCCCCAGATTACCACTAATTCTACCTTTTCATACGGTAAGTCCATAGATTCTATCAAAGGAACTCGTGTGAGAGGCTTTTCAGTTTACCCTTCCGCTGACGGCTCGAACTATTCGACTAATTGCGCACAGAAATGCGCTCTACACGTCCTTCACAACATTTACTCATCTCGGCAGGAACGTGTCCGTTCGTCCCGCTCCTCCTCCGCCATTCCACGGCATAATAAATGTTGGCTATGTGTCGAGTGATTTTGCGTGGGTACTTTCTACTTATCACTCTGTGAAATAACGTTGTATTTGACAGCGACCATCCATTGACACATCTTATGAAGTCTGTTTTCACTATGCACAACGGGAAACAATTTAATGTCTTCCTCTATGCTACAAGCCCTGCAGATGGATCCTCTCATCGAGAATATTACGAACGCCGAGCTGAATTTCATTTTCATGACGTCTCATCTTGGTCGATCAGTAGCATAATCGACAGAATCATGCAAGACCAGATTCATATTCGTGAGTGGCTTGATATTCCCCAAAGGC
Source organism: Pulveroboletus aff. viridisquamosus (assembly GCA_038088935.1). Taxonomy (NCBI): domain Eukaryota; kingdom Fungi; phylum Basidiomycota; class Agaricomycetes; order Boletales; family Boletaceae; genus Pulveroboletus; species Pulveroboletus aff. viridisquamosus. Next base: position 49,917 of record JBBPJW010000156.1, read on the forward strand.
TCTACATGACATCTTCGCAGTCGTGAATTTGGGTGGCTATACGAAAGGCTCGAAAAATGAGATCTTCGCTGCGAGAGCATCTCCCGTTCAGGTGTCCTTGATGGGTTTCGCGGGCACGTTAGCAGCGGGTCCGTGTGCGTTTCCGTCGTTCAGCATCAAGGTTTAACACGAGTATAGGTTGGTGCGATTACCTCGTATGCGATCCGATCGTCTGTCCGCCAGATCTATTTGTTCAAGTTTGTGCTGCTCGTAGACGATCCTCAACTGCTAGGTCATCCGATGAGATGCTCCCAGACGTTGGGGTCCCTGTCAGTGAAGGGAGTGACCCGGCGTCCTCTGACAACCATTGGATCTAGTGCGTAATCAAGACAAGTGACTACATACCTGGACTGACGGCTCCGGGACTCCAGCACCGAATGCCCGATTTATATGCCTGTATGTTGGGATATTGTTGTCTACTATCGTGGTACTAACACGTCGTTTAGCATACCTATTTTGTAACAGACCATAAACAGTCCTACAACCCATCCAGTTTTAAGCTGGAAACGACATCAACTCGTTGGTTAGATGAGCTGCGACGTCGAGAACAACTCAGAGCGACGATATTTCCTGACCTGCCGAAGTATGTTGCTACCTCGACGATAACTCTTGCCTACAGACTAATGATATTATACAAGCGATGTCATCATATTTGCCAACTTCAACCAGGTATCGTATGACGATTGGTCTTGGTATTTATCGAGACTGATGGAGGACATGTAGCTCTACAAGATCGACCCTGTAAGTCGGGCACAAATATTGTATAAACAGACTCACGAATCACCCTAGATAATATTTTGGACGTGGTTGCGCATCCTGTCTCGGGTTCGACGCAGTATACTTTGGTTGCTCCGTTTTCCCGCATCGGGGGAACCCAATCTTTTGCAGACTGCAGTGGCATTGGCTGGGTCCGAAGTTGCATCTCGGATCAGGTTCACAGATGTCGTCCCCAAAGATACTCACATCGCTCGGTGCTGTGTACCTGATCTTGTTCTAGACACCGCCGAGGTGGGCCTTATTTTTCTCGTCCCATCCATTCATCCTAACAGAGGTCTCTCTCCCCGGCTGCACATGAATACAGTGCAGCGCTCATACTATCGCTGCCGAGTATGTGTCTTTGTGTGAAGTGAATAGTATGATATCTGATGTCATGCACAGCGTGCTTTGGTCAGGCACTCCGATCATAGCCTGCCTATGGCCAAGTCACAGGCATAAAATGGCATCCCGGGTGTCCGCTAGTCTTGCATGTGCCGCCGGACTGGGGAAGCAGATGGTGGTTCACAGCCGGGAAGAATACGAAGAACGTGCGGTTGCACTTGCCTCTCCATACTGGGGCTCCACCGTCGAAAGGCCATCCCTTGGAGGACCGAACGGAGGCAGTGCAGAGTTTAATTCGGAGGAATCGGAGCTCCTGCAGCTCCGTCGGTACCTTTTCCTCAGTCGCGAAACCATGCCCCTCTTTGACACCCGGCGGTGGGTCAAGAATCTGGAGAAGGGATTCGTTGCGGCGTGGAAACGGTGGGTAGACGGATCGCAGTTCCGGGTTGGGTACAATCATGAGGGAGCTATTGTTGTGAGGGAGGACGAGGGTGACATGTACGCTTAGACTCGATGTCAGCGTGATGGTTGATACACGCGTCGTACGATCCTCGCGATACCTCGGGGGGGGGGGGGGGGGGGTTTAAAGATATTTATATAAATTTATTTATT
>JBBPJW010000157.1:0-51594 GCA_038088935.1 Pulveroboletus aff. viridisquamosus
ACACGTAAAACGGCGCGAACCTGCCCCTTTATGGCAGGCGGCGGACACACGCCTGTCCACGGTGCAGCGCACGCATGCTGGATCGCAGCATCGCATGCTTCGCGCTAGAGATGGACCGAACACAGCGTGGTCGACGACGACGACGACGGATCCTGTGGCGTTTCCATCCACGTCCAGCACCGGTAACAGTGGGAAGCCGGCCGGGGGTGTAGACGCGGGGGAAATAGGCGGTGTGCTGCAACGCCCCAAGATACGGAACCTCGTCCTTCTTTCCATCTTGGACAGAGCACGCCGATTGATGGACCGTCGTTGCCCGTTGTGGTGTCTTCAACCAAGGTTTAATCGATCTCGCTTGCGATTGGTGCGTGGCCTGGTATATCATCGTGAGAGCGGGTGGAGGGACAACGTGCAACCGAACAGCGAGCCAAAAAAAAAAAAAAAAAAAAAAAAAGACTGCCGCACGTCCTGTATGGGCAGCGATAAGTATGGCAATGGCGTCGATAACGTATGGTGGAGTGCGATGATGATCACTTGATAGGGACGGGGGCGATGACTGCAAGTGGGTGACAACGGATGGTCGTGCCGGTTTTTTTATTTTTTTTATCACTCTGGAGCTGATCAACACATGCAGACTATAGACCAGGGCTCCCCCTCCCCAAGACGACGATGGTCGGCCATACGTACCTCTTCACGTCCGCGCATACCTACACCGGGGCGCCGGGTGTGCAAGTCGCCCCCATCGGGACGCTCAGAAAGCATACGGGTGTGTGTGCGTAAAACGTGCGACCTTACGCGGCGGGCGGACATGAACGTGCTTGGTACCCTCAGTCTGGCTGGGGCGCATGTCACGCCACGGCTCAGAGGGGAACAAGCGTGCTGTCATCAACGCCCGCTGCGGGTCCGTCTGCTTAAGCGCTGGGCCTGTACGTCAGCGGCTGGCGTTTGACAGATGCAAATACGTCCAAGGGCGCTTGGACGCCCGGAGGAACGATGGAAAACCGGCCAGCCACCGCCGCTGAGCAGGCAAGGTTTTAGAGCAGACAGCGACCGCTCGTCCGACCGGCTGAACATGCCCGGCCGGAACTGAGATGGATGCATCCGTGCCAGACACGACAGTCGAGTTCGACTGACACACCACCGAGCGTCTCCACTGCGCTGTGGACCCCGGCTACTCGACATGGGCAGAAGCAGGCCGACGGCGGTCCGCGTGCATCGTCGTGCTGATTCGCCTACTCCAGGACAGAGGGTCTATTGGGTGTCAGTTCGTCTCGCCAGCACACCATTCCTCGTCGGACTGACCAGCGTTCCCCATCGAGCCCCACGACGAAGACGAAAAGGCACGTCGACGTCAGACCCGGACGTCGTTCCCGACAAACACTGGAGGACACGGATTTGAGTTGTATGACGGAGGCAGGCAAGCACAACGCAGGCTCACGCAACCCGTCGTCTGCGGCCCAACTCCCACAACACCCCGGCCATAGCGCGATCGCGCGAGCACTCAACAGGACGAGGGAGACGACCAAGGCAGAGCAGAAAGAGGGCGAAAGGGGGGGAGAGACAGACGTGAATCGCGCCCCGCCCCATCTTTATCCTCGTTCAACTTATCTCCTCGCTGTCGTCACCGTGCCGCCATTCGCACTCACCTGACGCAGTTCACCAGCACGCCATAGGTCACCTGTCCTCGGCTTCCCCTTCATCGAACACTTGGACTGATACGTCTCCGGTACGATGATCGTAACTAGGGCTCGAACACCTACAGGAACACACAGGGGTGCTCATGTGTCCCGATCACATCTCCATGAAACAAGTCACAGTTGGCAGTCCTGAGCATCCTCGCCTTGGGCCCTGGTGCTCATATGACCACTGTAGATGACCCAACGTGACGAGACATTGCTGTAGGCCACTATCTTTCATCGCGTCGGTCGTGGACGTGCACCAGTCTTTGCCCACCGGTCGTCTTATCTACGCATCAGTGTGCAAGGCCTCCCCAACCAGCCCTCTTGTCTGGCTAGAACCGACACGACTGCTCACACGGGACGCCAACGGATTGAGCTCACAATGTCGTTCTGGAGGCATGCTATCGGCAGGGTGCAGTACGCTTCCCGTCACGTACACCACCACGGAGTCGTCGCGGATGGACTTGAGACCGGGGGATCGCGCTACGCTGCGAGGGCGTCTTCGAGGGGGACAGCGTATCGCTCCCGATCCAAAAACTGCCCACCGCAATTTTTCCGGCGACCTGTCTACTCACCCGCTCGGCTTCCGTCTAGATGCCGCTTTTCCTTCCCCCCCCTTCCTGCACGTTCCGTCTTCCGTGGTGTCGTTGTGACGAGGACACGCAAGGGACGAGGCGCGCGACTGTGTAGAGAGGTTTTCAGGCCGTCCGTCGTGCGCGACCAGATTCGTACCAACGTCTCGCAAGACCAACCACGCGACCTCTAGTAAAAGGTATAGTCACGGACGGGAGGCTCGCTCCTCTGGGCATCCGCCCCGACAGCGATGCTGAATGGGTTCACTGGGATTCGGCGAGACGGACGGCCTTCGCACGACGTTTCTCGCTCTCGGCGACCGTCGTGTGCATGGACGCGATCATCCAACCGTCCCAGCGACGAGAACATGCACGGATTTAATTTTGGCTTCACGTCGAGCGAAAAACGTACCGGCGCGTTCGTGTCACCGGAAGACGCACGTTCCACGCGAGGGACAAATTTCGAGGGGAATCACAGACGACGTTGCAAATATAACGAGGCAGGCCGTACTACGAGTGCACATCTCTAGCCAGTTTCAGGTCCATGCGACACCGGTTCGTGCGCGTGTCGAGGGGGACGGGACACCCCACTCAAGCATCACCCACGTTCCATGCAGCTTTGACGATTTCCATCTGTTCCACCCAGTGATCGTAATCCATTTGGACCGCGTACATTTGCGCATGGTTCAGACCCTTCAGTGCTTCGACGACCCAAGTCTGGCGGTTCCAGTTCGCCCTCCCTTGCTGGATCGGAACGAGAGAGAGACGGGTCTCTGAGGTCTCGAGATGGCTGGGCTCCACGTAGCCAGCTAGGTGGGTCCCCTTCTCGTCCTTGCCCCACACGGAGTGACAATTGTTGACGACGTGCTGGGTAAAGTACCCGCGGTGTAAAATGTAAACCGTCTGCCACAGGCTCGCATTTTTCACTGACGCAAGCAAGATGATGTGGACGTCCCCATTGACCTTGGGGATGGCTCCGAAGGCGGAAAAGGCGTTTTCGCTAAAAGGGTTCGGACTTACCGAGACGTTTCTCCGTATTAGATTAAGTGTGCAGCGTAGACGCGGTGGGGGGCCCTGTCCACCGATAAACAGTCGCTCGTGTTCACGCCCAGCGGCTGCGGGCCAGATTCTGTTTTCGTTCGAGTGTCGTCCTGGATATCTGTTGGTACTCGAGTCGTCATGCGTCTGCTGGTTTTGCTTGTGATGCACAGACACTGGAAGGCCGTCTGGTGAGCCACAAAAAAACGCTACCGAACGTCCTTTGGCGAGACGGTCAGCCGGAAACGCGTCATTGCGTGTCACTGTTGGTTGTCGGTTGGACGAGAGTGGGCCTGTATGTACTGTTATCGACGTGGGTAGACACGAAAAAAATATAGGAGCTGCAACAGTTTCTCTTTCCCATTTCCGGCTGTGTCTACCGACCCTGTTGAGTACGTTCGTTCAGTGGTCTGATCCGTATGGTTTCTGTCTCACACACAGAACCAGTTTTTCTTCCCGAATCCTCGACGCTGCCACTGGTGAGACCACTCGGGCTTGTGCGTGCCAGGACCGAACGTTTCGGTTCTCTGCTACCAAACGTCCTCCTTGTCGTCCAATGAAGCATGAGGTCCTTTCTATTGCGTACGAGCCCGACGTCCTCATGTTCGACATGCGCCTGACTTTTTTTTTGCTCAGGATGATATCTGACTTCTTCTTCCCCGACGTGGGCGGGGTAGAAAACCATATATACATGCTCAGCACCAATCTCATCCGTCGAGGCCACAAGGTCATCGTCATCACACACAGCCATCCTCCTGACCGCGTCGGCGTACGTTGGCTACTACCCTCGCTCAAGGTATACTACGTTCCCTTCATGACCATCGCTTCGTCCGCCACGCTGCCGAATTATTTCACGTTCCTCCCGTACTTTCGAACCATCATCTTGCGGGAGCACATCCACCTGATCCACGCCCACGCGAGCCTATCGTCTATGGGCCAAGAAGGCATCTTGCACGCCCACCTTTTTGGCGTGCGTACGGTGTTCACCGATCACAGTCTGTTTGGGTTCGAAGACGCAGCGAGCATCTTGACCAACAAGCTCCTCGCGTCTGCGCTCAAGAACGTCGATGCCGTCATTTGCGTATCGCATACGGGGTAAGTCTGATAAAAACGAAAAGAAAGGGGGGTGTGTTCCACGATAAAGCCAACCTTGCGCATGACAGACGTGAAAACACCGTTCTTCGGGGTCAACTGTTCGAGCCCTCGGAAGACAACCGCTCGCTGTCTGTCGTGCGATCGAGCGTATATACTATCCCGAACGCACTCGTCGCCGAACAGTTTACCCCTTCTCCCCAGCCGCAACCACTAGAGACCAGTACGTCCACCTCCCACTGTCTCGATGGGTAAAAATTCCAATAGCCATAGTCAACATCGTCGTCATCTCGCGCCTGGCTTATCGCAAGGGCATCGATCTCCTAGTCGCCACTGCACCTCGCATATGTGCCGCATTTCCAAACGTCAACTTTATCGTTGGTGAGCGAGTGACGTTCTTGTTCCTTGGCGCGCCCGTTGACCTTTCACGAACATCCCAAACCAGGCGGCGATGGCCCCAAGTTGAACGACTTGCTCCAAGCGCGCGAGCGTCATTTCCTCCAAGACCGAATCGAGCTGCTCGGGCCCGTTCGGCACCGTGACGTGCGCGACGTGAGTGTTACCTACTCCCATATTTCCTACGTCCCCATTTCCTGACGCAGACGCCCCTGCCCCCTACCCAGGTCCTTGTCCGTGGCTCCATCTTCCTCAACACGTCCCTCACCGAGTCCTTTGGGATCGCCATCCTCGAAGCCGCTTGTACAGGCCTCTACGTCGTCTCCACCCGCGTCGGCGGTGTCCCAGAGATCCTCCCCGAAGACATGATCTCCTTTGCGAACCCCGACGAAGACGGTGCGTCTCCCCCACCCCTTTTCCACCCCTTCTTCTCGTGCCTCGAGCGCCCGTCCCGTCGTCTCTCCAACACGCTCTCTCACTCGACGCTTCCCTCCCGAACAGACGTCTTCCGCGCGCTCTCCAAAGCGATTCAGATCGTCGCCCGGGGCGAGCACGATCCGCTCGAAGCACACGCACGCGTCAGACGTTTTTACGACTGGGCACAGGTCGCTGAACGGACGGAGGCGGTGTACGACGCTGTCGTGCGATCTGAACCCATCGATTTTCTGACGCGGGTGAGACGGTGCGTTTGTGTTTGCCTTGCGTACGCCGGTTGTGTGTGTGGTGGTGAGTTGATCGTGTATGTGCACACAGGACGATGGCGTTGGGTCCGTTCGCAGGGTTGATCTATACCACCATCCTCATCGTCGACTGTCTCTTCTTTCTCTTTCTGGAGTGGTGGATGCCAAGGGAGGACATGGATTTTGTACGAGAACATTGGAAACCCGATGTTTTTGCCGAGTTTGCGCAGGACGCTGCTCAGCGTGCACGCGAGGAAACACCACAGGACGTAGACACTCAATTGCTCCAATGAAACAAATACGAGGAATAACTGAATAAAATGAGTCGTGACCTGGGATGCTTGCTAAAAAGGAGGACTGCTGTGTACCATATACCACTTGAGCCTAACACACGAAAAGGCATGCAGGAGCGAAAAGAAGAAACAATGCGTGAACGAATCAAAACCAATTTCTTTTATTCATACCTCAGACTCTACCCCTGCGCGCCTTGTTCACTCCCCGCTTCCTCACCCTCCTTGACCCGTCATCACCTTCCATATCAAGGATGAAATCACCAGACAACATGTCCTCCCTCTCTCGTTTGGACGGTAGCTGAACACGGTCACGCAACGAAGGTGAATTGACTCGGCTCCCTTCATCCAGCGACAGCCGATCTAGCAGTGAAGCACCCCCTCCACTCCCTTGCCCCATTGGTCGGCTGTCTTCAGGATAGCGGTGTAGCTCATTACCCGGTGACGTGGAGCGAAAGTGTCCCTTGCTGTTTCCTCGTAGCGGTTCCGCACGATCGTAATCGCGGTCGTCACGTCTGTCTCGCTTCAATCCCCTTGCGGACGTAGTCCTCCCCACTAGACTAGACGGCCGAGGAGGTAAGCCATTAGCCTGGATCATGAGAACGCGCTCAGGGTGCATCGGTGGTGGCGGGCGGTCATGATCCCCATCCCGAGTGACTGGTGGGGGTGGAGGTGGATCAGCGTGATAGTCAGCTTCGGAATCACGGTACTTCGCCCGAGAGCTTTCTGCATTGTACACGTCTCGACTCTCTCGAATAGATGGGGGCTCAAGAAGACAAGTATCCATGGTGCATTTCGGAGGCACAGATGGCGGCATGGGACGTGTGGGCTCTGCATTTACCTCATTACCCCGGGGGTCATCCGCAGCCTGAATTTGTGCATTAGAAGGATGAGGCAGCCTGTTGGCGTCTCTCGGTCGGTATCGATATCCACAATGAGGACTTGCGGGCTGAGAAGGCAAATGAGTGAGACGGCCAGGCGGTGCTGCCACATCTTTAAGTGATGTCATTGAAGACTCTCGGGAAGGTGGAGGTGGCGTGGCCCGCGATGAACTCTCCATAACCTGTGAGGTGAGGCTTTCTGGAGAAACGTTTGTTTGCTGTCGAATAAGATCGACGTTTTCATTGACAATAGGTGGTCCGAACCGGGACTTAGATAATTTGGAGTTAAACGGCCGTCGAGTGGTGGGCAGTAAAGAAAAGCTCACAATTCCCAATGCAGCCCGCGAAGGACGAATCATTGACGCTGTAGATTCAATCATAGGCAAAGCACGCGAGTTGGTCAGCTGTTCGGCGTGGTATCTTAGTCAAGCAATGATCCACATAAAATAAGGACTTACAGGGGATCGGCGAGCATCTTCACGTCTGCCCAAATCCATTGGTGTTCCTCGGTCACCAGTGGTATCCTCAAGATGCGGATAAAACAACAAATGAGATCACAATAGCGAATATAGTCGCACGCTTACAGGTCGTTCATTTTCCCTGGTGCGGTCACGCCTCAGGGCGTCAGGGTCGCCGTTACTTCCGGATATGGTGGTGGGTGCACGACGAGAACTGCTAGGAGGCACGGGGGAAGGAGGAGCGTTGCTTGCAAATTTGTTCCTGGATCCAATCGGTATGTTATTTGTCCCCGACAACTTAATGTTCGATCCAGAAGGGGGAAGTCTTGTCTCTACACCACGATTTGTCTCCTTCTGCGGTTAACAACGCTTTAGTAGTGTTCTCCATGGTGAGCCACGGTAAGACTTGCTTGAGAAGTAGTTTGGTCTGCAGAATGACGTTCCATTCCCACTCGATCTTTCAAGGGACCAAAGCGGGATGAATCGTCGACAGCGGACCGGTACCTCGGTTCGTTCCCATCCCGTGCTTCACGAACAACTATTGAACATGGAACCAGTGTTCATCAGCCGCGAAACTGGTAGTGGGGGTATCAAACCTACCTCTTGAAGAACCATCAATATCCGAGTTCAGCATCGCCCTCGGATATCTTGGTACATCATCTTGCAGACCCGATCGCCTTGGAGGAATCTGTTTTGTCGATGGATCAGACAATTTAGGTATAGGGACATCATCAACATCCATCGCAACATCATGAGCACGACCTCTTGAGGGCCCGCTTGTAATATGAGAATCCGTTTGCAAGGGCCCATTGACAAATGGTCTGGACCACCGAGAACGCCCACGATCACGACTACCACGCTCAGTACGGGGAGGTCCAGATTGAAGTGGCGAAGGACTTCGTCGAGCCGAGTCACGCAGCACGTCATCAGAAACTATTCGACCTGCATGACGATTTTCCGGAACAGACGCTGAAACCGGGGTAGCAGGGCTCGGGAGATGACCACCTCCGCGTTGGGCGGGCCCGAGCCTAGGAACTGGGCGATATACCTCATCCTGTGGAGGTAATGGTGTTCTTTTCCTTGATCCTGGCCCTGAAAATTGAAGGGGGAGGGGCAATGAAAGAAGTAAAGGCACATGCATGCGGGTCGACGTTGACATGAGGATGGATGTTGTACAGGATGGCTCAAGGACGTACGTTGTGGATCTGACGCAGGATGGATAGGAGTGTCATCATCCCCGCGCACGTCTGACATCGAGCGCGAGCTTCGAACATCGTCAATGTGGCGAACATTATGAGACACAACGCCATCCGTACGGGGTCGCCGGGCGCCAAAGTCGTGGGACTCAGTTTGCCGAGGAACATGCTGAACAGGGCTATCAGCTTGCGAGAAACGATTCTTTCTCCCAGAAGGGGGTGCTTCCAAAACCGGTTGAGATGGCTTGCCCGAAGAATATGGGGTAGTATTCGCAGATTCCTGAGAGCCACGAGTATAGGAGGCAGGCGATCTTGGCCCTAAAGAACAAAGACGGGGGGACACATGCAAAAGGAGATACAGAGAGAAGTGAAATGGGAAAAGGGGAGAAGACAGGGATCCATGATGAGCGTCCGTGTGTCCACGCGAGGAAGTCGAACAAAAAGGAACAAGGTATCGTATGGCGCAGCTCGACTCCCAAGGCTTCGCGAGACGTCTGCGAGATGCTCCGTCCTCTACCTCGGGAGGAGCAAACGCGCCGAGTACGAGAGGTGGGGGGAGGGGAGGAGGCGGACAACGTACTTAGAGTCGATGACCTTTCAGTGTCCCGTGGCAGGTTACGATGCTCAATTTCCGGAGGATTGGGATCGTCGCGTTGTTTGCGTTCTCTTGGACGTTCGTGTGGCGCAAGATCACGGGTGACCCAGATGCGATCTTGAGTAGACAAGGCAGTTGCCGAAGGAACTTCACGATGAGAACTGCGCATGACATCCCGATCACCATAAAAGTCATTGGGAGACGATGGTTGACGAGGCGGCGGAGTAGGGTCCCTCTCCCTTGTGCGAGGGGGTGTAGGTGAATGCAAACTTGTCCTGTGGCTGGGAGAATACGAATCTGGAACATAGGAATCGATGAGCTGAGTCGATGTAACGGGACGCTCTTCCCGTCGACTGGTCTCTCCAGGGCGATAGTGGCGATCGCCATAAGACATGTCGCCACTTTCTGCGCGACCTACACGTGGGATTAGGATTTCACCATTCCTAGTCGACAAAGGTTTGTCAAGAATGTCATCACGACGATCAGAGCGTTCACCACGCTTTTCACGAGTGGCAGGAGTAGTAGGGTGAGTCCAGGTAGACTCTTGAGTGTGGATGTTATAATAGTAAATACCGCGGCCGTTTCTGGGATATTTAATCTCCCAGCCGGGTGGCAGTGAGTCACCGTGATCGTAGACGCTAGCTTTGGGGCCTGAACCATTCCTCTTGTCACGGTCGACACGACTAGCCATTGCTGTAGCTTCAATGATAGACGGGTGAGAAGGATGGACGAACGGCACATTAGAGACGACCGGCTTGGGTGGCAGAGCGTGCACAAGCGTTCCAAATGTAGGTGTACGACCAGGCAACGGAGATTGGTCAGCAGAACCTGTGTGTTCAGTGGGCTGCTCTTGTGGGTGGTGTAGGCGCGGAGAGTCACTACGACCTTTTGAGGGGTCTCGTCTTGGCTGGCGGGAACTCTTGGGAGGTGAATGGGCGCGATGGACGGTATCCTGCGGAACGCGAGACTGGTAAGCCAAAAACTCGTCCTCCTCGTCGCCACCGAGCGAGACAGCATCTTCTGCGTCATCAATAGAAAAGGTGTGCCGTTCGCTGTCACGCACGGTAGCGGCATCTTCTTCCTCGTGTCCCCAGTCCAGGACCTCTGTGTCGTCTTCCATGGTGGTCGCTGACTGACAACAGAAAAACGACGACAAAGGAGCGCATGCAATGACAAGCGCGCCGATTGAATACTTAATACTCCGATCAATGCCGACCATGTGCCGCTTCTCTCTGGTTAACCCTCGTATGATGGCCATCCTCCCGCTCACGTCCCCCGCCTACCCGTCCCATACCCCACCAACGTCCGCCAATGTCTCGCTGTCAAGCCGCGTACCACTTATATTCCGTAGACTGCATCGGTTCCAGCAGATGGTGTGTGTCTCGGTTTCATGATTATTCACCCGCCCCATTTTCGTTTAGGATTTCGAAGTCGCTCTATGGCAGCTATCATATCTGTGCCTCGCTCCCAGAAGAGTGTGAGCCGTCTTATGTTCCAGCATCACATGCCATTAACTACGATCCAGTTATCGCAATGTGTATTACCACAAACGTGAGTGCCCGATCGTGTGGCTGACTTCAAGTGCGACCATGCTTGCAGAGACCAAGAACACCTGGGCGAGAGATGATCCAGCCATTCTGATTCTCCTCTTTGGCTGTCTATTTGGTATGGACCACTCCCGCCTTTGTCCTGCTAAGCACCCCGTTGATTTATGCAGTCGCGGCCATGGGATGGTCTGTGGTGTATTCTTACACCTTTTTGGACGCAGTAAAACTGGCATTCGTCATGATTCTACGTGATTTTATTTTCGTAGGCGTGTTGATCGCGACTTTGCTTCGGTAAGGTACTTTTGAATGAATTTTGGTTGACTAACGTGGCTTCTGCCAGCCTTTTCGCCAGCAAAGTCCTCTTGTCTCCTTCTCATTCATCTCTCGCCGATTCGTCAGTTGAATGGGCATATGCCTTCGACGTTCACACGAACTCGTTCTTCCCCTTCTATCTAACGCTCTATGTTGCACAGTTGATCCTACTTCCTATTATCACAAAGGACAAGTGGGTCTGCCTCCTGGTTGGCAATACGCTCTACCTTGCAGGGTAACATTTTTCTATCTTGGGCGCACTCACGGTCCTAAGCCTCCTCCAGGTTCGCACAATATATCTACGGGGTATATCTTGGGCTGAGCGGTGAGCCAATCTTGCCAAGAATCGCACGCGGCTGATGTATCGTTTCAATAATAGCTCTGCCGTTCTTGATACGCGCGGAGATCCTCCTTGCTCCGCTGTTGCCACTGTTCGCCAGTTATATTGTATCTCTGCTCGGGTTCAACATTGCAAATCATGTTCTAAGAGCATACTTTGGCCCATGACAATTAGACCGAACATGTAAACCCGACCTAGTCTTGCTTAGAATGTACTGGTTAATGTACCTGCGCGAAGAGCAATTTTCTTGTCGTGTCTCACGCTCGCTGGTGCTCGTGGATACGTGATTCATTTGAACCCCGCCACCGCACCGCTCATTTACGCAAATACCGTCTTTTCAACTTCTTCGTACTCGCCGTCCTACTCCGAGCACGCCAGCCCGAGACCATGCCCACCGCCCAAGCCCACGTCGAGAAGGCCATCCAACAGATTGAACATCGACGACGACCATCCAACGTTGACTTCACTCAACACGTCCTCGAAGATGGTAATATTATAAGCACTCAAGAACGGGTAATCAAAGATGTATGCCCCATTCGTGTCGTCGCTCCTTACTGTTGACATCTCTCGTCCAAGGTGCAAGCGCCAGCGATGAACATCCCAACAGACGCCCAGTTTTTTTCAAAGCATGACCCTTCCAAGCCGGACGTCGCCTTCCTCAAAAACCATTTTTATAGAGAGGGTCGGATAAACGAGGAGCATGCGATGTGGATTATTGAAAAGGGAACCGCTCTTCTCAGGATCGAGCCCAATGTCCTCCAGGTCGATGCTCCGATTACAGGTCGGTCACACCCGTCTTTCCTCCTTTCGTGAGAACCGTTGTGCTGATCATTATCTCCGTTGTTATAGTCTGTGGTGATATCCATGGACAATATGTACGTGGGCCGATTCTGTTTATTCGACGCTGTGAATCGACCAATAATCTCTGACGTTATGCTAGTATGACTTAATGAAGCTCTTCGAAGTCGGTGGGAGCCCTGCTGATACAAGATACTTGTTCCTCGGAGATTATGTCGACAGAGGGTACTTTAGTATCGAGGTAATTCCAGTTATCCTTGTACTCTCGTTTAAGAGTAACTGACCTATCCCTCTTAACAGTGTGTGTTGTACTTATGGGCATTGAAAATATGGTATCCCGACACCCTCTTCTTGCTTCGCGGAAATCACGAATGTCGGCATCTGACAGACTATTTCACGTTCAAACTTGAGTGTCAGTGCTAGCCCTCGTTACCCCGAAGTAAAACACTAATTGGCCGTTACTTGTATCAGGTAAGCACAAATACTCTGAGCGCATTTACGAGGCCTGCATGGAGTCATTCTGTGCCCTTCCGCTTGCGGCCATCATGAACAAGCAGTTCCTGTGCATACATGGTGGTCTATCACCCGAGCTGAACACAATGGATGATATCAGGGCAGTACGTCCCTTCCCGAGGTTGTCTGCGGTATACATCTCAAAAATGCTCTAGATTGACCGATTTCGGGAACCACCTACACATGGGCTAATGTGTGATATTCTGTGGTCAGATCCTGTCGAAGACTTTGGACAGGAAAAGACAATTGAAGGCTTTGTGCATAACCACGTTCGGGGATGCTCGTATTTCTTTACGTGGGCTTTCTTGAACGACGAAGCATGTCATCCACTCATTCCGGTGACAGGTATCAGGCTGCTTGCCAGTTCCTGGAACGTAATAACCTTCTGTCAATCATTCGTGCACATGAGGCCCAGGATGCAGGGTGCGTCGGTTTATAGAACGCTTTTCTGCCAATAGTCGTTTCCGAACTTATTTGTAGATACCGGATGTATCGCAAGACCAAGTCAACTGGCTTCCCCTCTGTCATGACGATCTTCTCTGCGCCCAATTACCTGGACGTTTACAACAACAAAGCTGCTGTTCTCAAATACGAGAGTAACGTGATGAATATCCGCCAATTTAATTGTACTCCCCACCCGTATTGGCTACCAAACTTTATGGATGTGTTTACGTGGAGTCTACCGTTTGTCGGGGAGAAAAGTGAGTTACTGCTTTCCATTTTTGTGACAGATGATAACCTTGAAGTAGTCACGGACATGCTTGTTGCGGTCCTTAATACCTGTAGCAAGGAAGAGCTCGAAGAATCTGATGAAGAAATGTTGCCCCCGCCATCATATGTTGAAGATTCCGATGAACGGAGAAAGGTTATCAAGAACAAGATTCTTGCTGTTGGGCGGATGGCACGCGTCTTTGCACTTCTTCGGTTTGTACCCTCCTTTCACGTGTCTTCTGTCTGTATGTGGGACGACTCATCAATCCTTGATCCTTCAGTGAAGAGTCGGAGAAAGTCGGAGAGCTGAAGAACATAAATGGATCTAGTAAATTACCATATGGAACATTAGCGTTGGGCACAGAGGGCATCAAGGATGCCATCTCAGGGTTCGAAGATGCGTACGTTTCCTCTCGCACTCTTTGCAAGGTCCAGGTATCGATCCTACACCCAGGCGAAAATCGGACATTGAAAACGAACGTCTGCCACCCGAACTGTTTGACGCCGAAGAAGCCAAGGCCTTCCTTGCTCAACACGCGCACTCGCAATCTCTCCCTGAGATACCCTCGATGTCTGACCTCCCTGCGTCCTTGACCGATGCAAGCATCGATGCGATCTTGTCCTCATCAATCGTATCCT
This sequence comes from Pulveroboletus aff. viridisquamosus, assembly GCA_038088935.1. Classification (NCBI taxonomy): domain Eukaryota; kingdom Fungi; phylum Basidiomycota; class Agaricomycetes; order Boletales; family Boletaceae; genus Pulveroboletus; species Pulveroboletus aff. viridisquamosus. The sequence continues at coordinate 13,735 of JBBPJW010000157.1, forward strand.
CAGCAAGTGGCTCGAGCGTGGGCGGGCCATCGACGCCCACTTCGCCCACGTCGTCGCCGAGCAAGGTACCATTCCGAGGAAGACATGGGCGCCAAGCGAGTTTGGGGACGACGCGGACGAGTCCGTCGACACGGAGACGGAGTTTGGAGAGCACGATTTCGATGATTCAGGAAGCGTTGGATGGGAAGGATTTGGAAGCGGCTGCGGCTATGAGCGAGGGTGCAGAGACAGATGTAAGCTCTGGAGCGTATTATGGTGATACGGGGAGGTCCGGTTAAGGAGTCACCGACAGGATCGACGAGCGTAGAATACTCCACTCTTAGTGTCCCTGACGCGGGTTCGTTTTACTTTTTTCACCTTATGGACTTAGGATCGGCTACGACAGAGTGCACGGTTGCGAAGCTGATCATTCGACAACCCAAGTGCATATTCCTCGGATTGAAGACGTGAATCGCGGGTACCAGTATCTCATCCTCCTCGTCCCGGACTTCGTGTGCGCATAATTCAAGGACTTTACAGTGCGCTCAGTGTTGATATGGAATACTCTGTATAAGGTCCCAAACCCGGTCACTCTTCGGGCATCGTTTGGGCATTTCCCAATCTCCACGAGTTTACTCATCTGGACCTAAGCTAAAAGATTCCTTTTTTATTTTACCTGAACTGCAGGCACCCGATGAGAAGGTATGTCTGGCCGGTGTTGGTCTGAATGGTTCATCTACAATTAAACATTTCTAAGGCGCGCTTTACAGTTGCGACTGCGACTTTACGGTTAATCAGGCCTATGCACCGGAATCCCACGCTTCCACTAGCATCTCAGGTGATTTAACGGATCGAACACCTGGTGTGCTCGCCAACCTGGTGACTTGTTCAAATTCCTGTTTAACGGGTGGACTGAGGTTATGAAAGATGCGTTTTCGCATTGTCGTGGTGATGATGACTTGACGTGTTCGCCAGCGGCGCGTCCCTCGTTCATTTGCCAACATGATCTTTTAGGTCTCGCGAAACGGACCAAGTTGGTACTCGTGGACGTTGCAGTACAAATGCCGCCGCGGTCGAACACCCGATCACCGGTGGGACTGTCGGTTCTCTTCTTACATTCGCGGACGAGTTTGATGCCGCCGTCGAGTTTGCATGGCCGTTACGTGTCGTGGGTTCAGCCATGGGTCTTGGGAGCAGTATTCGATCCCTGCAGCTCCAGTCCAGCTGTGGCTCTGAGGATATATCAGGAGAACTGTCCAACAGCGGTTCAGGTCGACCTAACCCGCCTCATTGGAAAGCCCTCCGGGTTGGCAAGCACAGACGGCTGACCGCCGCTTGCTCGTCGCGTGTGCCCCGAGGGCGACACGACTGCCCAAGCCCATATTCGAATTCGGGCGCACCGCAACCTGGACCGTTGGCCACGATCGAATCTTGAACGGTAAAGAGCGACACGACTGGCAGGCCGGTTTGAATGTGCAGAGTCTAGAACCAGGACACGGGATGACGACCGCTTTCTTTTGCTTCCAGAGGTGTAGGTTCTACTGCACACGTTGGAAGCCATGCACGCGTCTGATACACGACACATGTACAGACCGCGGCCACGACCCGCTTCGTGGTGTGGCTGTCAGACGGGAGGGGAGTCAGCACGTCGACCATGGCCCGTATACCTGGGCGACTACACCGGTCCTTACTGCCTGGACCTGTATCACGATGCTATCAAACCTGGCGGCGAGATGCTAGATAGGATGTCCTGGAGGACAGAAGGGAGCTATGCCCTGACTGCCTGGTCCAATCACTAGGTAGACTCGTTCAGGGTACCACAGTGTGATATGCCTTTGGCAGTGCTTTGAGCAATATGTCCAATTTGGGGCAGTTGCCAACTGTCGGTTGTGTATCACGAAAAAGGGTGGTTTCCAAATCAGGCATGTACTCCTGATGTCAACTACTATCTCGGTTATTGACAAAACGCACGGGTGGTGACCCCGGTATTGTGTCCGGCCACGAGGACTCACATCCTAACTAAATTTGTTTACCCAGGTTCCAGGTCGTAGTCGTTTCGGACTGGATTTGTCGGTATGGATCACTGAACGCCGATCTCAGATGGTCTGCGTCGTCATGCTGGGACATCCCTGGGGCCTTCCAGTATCTCGAAGCCCAAAACAGTGATCTGCTCGGCCATGCCCACAAATGTTGCCTTCCCGCTCAGCTTTTTCACCATGACGTTTGTCGGAGATCACCAAGTACTTGACCTTCGTCCCACTGATAGGCGTGTCCCACAATGTCCCAGGGTGAATGACATCGGTCTACTTGTGCACTGCACACATCGAACTCACGCTACTATAGACCATCTATCACCTCGTGTTCGGTCCTGAGGTCTGTCGGCAGTTTAACAACATTAAATCCCACTTACTTCCACGAATGTAGACGGATCATGATGTGGCGGAGATAAGTGGTGGAAAACAGCCACGGTACGACTGACGGGTGATTCGCAGCACGGATCGTTACATTTCCGTCACCCACTCGTGCACGTCCTCATCGCTTCATACACCCTCAGGGCACACAGACCTAAGCGTCTCCGGCATTCCATGCTGCTTCCACGATGTCCATCTGTTGGGTCCATTGACAATGGTCCATTTGCACCGCATACATCTGCGCATGGTCCACCCCCCTCAATGCCTCCACCACCCAAGTCTGGCAGTTCCAGTCACGTCTCCCTTGCTGGATCGGAACGAGCGAGAAATGTGCCTCCAGGGCCTCTAGATGACTCGGGGCAACATATCCCACCAGATGTGTGCCCTTTTCGTCCTTCTCCCACTTGGGATGTCGACTATGAATGATGTTCTGGGTAAAGTACCCGTCCTGCAGGCTACCCCCGATCTCGTAGTAGTTGCCCACCCCGCGCCGCGCCGACGTGGGAATGAAGATAGCCCAGTGGTAGAGTCTCTTGCCGCCTGTGGGTCGATTTCCTCGGTAGAACTGTGCGATCCTTATAGGAAGATGGCCCACTGGAACCTCTACCCAAGGGATCCAGTGGTGTACAATTTTGTACTCGGGTCGTCGTATAGGTCCAAGGTTGGCAGCGTAGACTGAGAGGAGGGACGCGAAGGGGAGGGTCAACGAGGTGGAACAGCAGAGGAAAGAAAAGCGGGAAGTTACCCCCGAAGATGGCCATCAACTCAGGTGGGTAGCTGCTGATCGACATTGGGAATATTCGATACGAGAATGTAGAACTGACGTTTTCTCCACTGACCTTGGTAGAGCATCCTTTATATTGACAGGTAATCTATCTTTCAGCCTCTTGATGTGGAGCGATGGGATTGTGGACGCTTTGTTGTCCACAGGTGTGTCTGCTATCAGTGACAGAGGAACACGGATGATGGACTCTCGAAGCTCTGGAGCTTGGTATCCGACGGCTGGCAAGTCACAGACACAGATTTCCTATGGCCCTTTTGGTTTCATCTAGGCGCGGATCCTATCTTGACCACAATGTAGAGGAGAGCGGTGACTCGTGAGAGCAGCCTATCCATTTCCCTGTTTTCGGTTCGGAGTTACGAGTCTCATACCTCCGAAGTGCTTGATGACCGCTGGGTCTTTGTGATCGATGTCTGGTCTTCCAAGCAGCAGACCGATTGTTCATCATTAGCGCGCATTTCTGGGACGCAAGATCACACTGTCATACCGGTCACGGGAGTCTCATAATGTTGAGGTGAGACTGAGACCCGTCTGTGTTGGTCATGTAGGAAGAATGTCTCAAATCAATTAATTACCGGTCAGCCCTCGAAAGATGTAGATCACCGTCACCGGCTCTGATCGTCTCGCCAAGTGGGATAAATTAAGCAAGGAAACCTACTTCTGCATCGGCCACGTCTAATAAATGCGGCTGCTGCGGCGGCACAGTGGACATGGGCTCGTGCGGGACTGCGAGCCAGCATCGATGTGGTCCTACGTGATGGGTCTCGAGCGGCACACCGTCAGCTCGACCCATACAACTCAGAGAGCGTACTCGGCAGGTGTTCCAAGATGAGAACTAGTCTGTCCTGGCTCGCGTCCTCAGCAGTGCCCATGGATGTTCGTATCCTTCAGAAGGGGACTCCATCCTTATGTCATGTCCGGTGCTTAGGGGTTCCGGTGGCGGAGGCGAGTACAGGGTTGGCAAGGCGACCACCATGGATCTAAGCAAAGCGGAAATTTAGTCCACCTCTAAGGCTGGCCGTGGGGAAGGCATCTCACACCACGCGACTCTTCGTTGACCGGCGTCCTGTAGCAAAGGGCTTGTGTTTCGAAATACTCGCATGGGACAACGCAGCATAAACAGCAAGGGCGATACCTTGATGGCATCTGTTGCACCTTGTTTCTACATCGATGAAAAGCACAGCGGCGTCTAGGACCATCCAGAGTAGTCCTGCGGGCAATTACGTGACCACCTTTTTGCTGATATTTCCTAGAGGTCACCCAGGCCAATGTAGCAGACAGTAAGTCCTCCAGTCGTATTAGTATGGTAGGTAACGTGTATATATATGGTTGCGGCTTACCTCCAGTCGTTTGAGAAAAGACTGGAGAGAGGGATTGCGACGAGACCGGCCGGATTAGGAAATAATTGTATGCTGCGGAAACTTTGTATGGACTCTAGACCCGGCTGTGTCTCTAGCAATATTCCTGTCAGATCCTCTGGCTTTGCGTATATTTGCTGGCATCAACGACGATAAGTATGACTGACCTGGTGTCTTCCACCTCTGCATGCATGGATGGTTCTGAGTGGTGTTGTCAGTACGCCAACCATACACTATTTTTTCAAGCACATCACCAACTAGCTGCCTGTACGGGCAGATTCAATTGTCGTTTTACGCGTGAGTGGTACTTCACATCCACAACTACGAATGTGTTCGAGTTTGTTTAACAGGGGAGGAAATAGTCGAGATTCAACCGAGAAGTTGCGATTTCGGAGACTTGTTTGCCATAGGTGCCCCAGGAAGGGAACAACCATGACCAAATCATGTGGCTTTTGTAATGGGTTTCTTTGACAGTTGAAGTCACCCACCTGACCTCAAAGAATTGTCTGTACCGTCGCTGGGAGGGCCAAGCACACTTAAGCAGACTGCAGCTTATCGACATGCAGCCGTCAGCTCATGGCAGAAGATGCATTCCGTACCAAATGTAAGTCGAGTCATGCGTTCAACATCAAGCTCCAGGCATGATATTTTCAGACGCTATTACTGTAACGTGCACGCTCGTCACTCATACGTCATGGATCCCAGAGTCTGCGTCATACCACATATGTCACATCTTAGCCATCATAGTATATAGAAAGAGGCGACTTCCCCTGTACATTATTGTTTCCCCTCCTCGAAATCACCGCGCCTTTGTCCCGTTCTGTTCTGAGTGCAGCGGGACAAACAGCCTTTGAACAAAAACGAAAATTGGAAGACCAACATGTAAAGTGAACGAAATCGTGAAGGGTAGTACCTGATCTACTTCCTTGTGCAAACGCGGGTGAAATAGGAATGGGTGCAGGAAGGGGACGGATGCGTAGTCCCAGCTGCAGAACAAGAAGACGATCAATGAGAACTAAGGGTGACCCATGATCAATAATAGCGTCAACTGGGACAGGAGAAGGAACGGATGGGCCATCCACAAGGCAGGACCAACAAAGATGAGGAACAGAAAAAGGTGCCACACACCCGGTGTCACTGTCGGCGCTGTCTGTAGTATCATCGAGAACAGCGGACGGCAATTTTATAGCAGTAATCGCTTGTGATTGAGGAGGTCTGGAACGCAGAACGAGAGCCAGAGTCAGCAGTTTGTATTTCGCCGCATTGGGGAACCCGTTAGGACGGTCATGGGATCGGTGCGTCTGAAAAGGGCGCCGGCATTTGAAACAGCCATCATTTTCGAGGAGAAGCTTTCGCTCCTCAGCGGAAAGTGCAGGAAGTCGAGCAGCTGGAGGAACGGCGGAAGATGAAGCCTTGGGAAGAGCGGATCAGGTTTGAGGAAGGTACAAGTGGCCGAAGTTGACGATCATCAAGTGCAGAAGCAAGAGCTTAGGTGTCAAATGCACGTTGATCGTCCAGAAGAACCACATTTTCCAGCCAATTTCGGAACACCTGTTCCAAGGCAACTTCAAAAGTACGATATTTGCGAAGAAAGAGAGGGTGCATGCGCGCTTCCAAGTGGAAACGCAATGCTCGGTTATCGAGGTGAGATGTGGTGCCCCGTAAGATGGTATTCTGCGTCCTGTACCTTGGTTGCCCAGGAACGGAAGGAGGCGGTCCCTTGTGAAGAGGTAAGCATCTGTTGGCGGAGTGTATCGGCCCAATCAGACGGAAGCCAGGCCGTGCGGACTTCCGTGAGAAAGGCATAAAAGGAAAGCGTATTAAGACGGTCGGCATCGTTCGCATACCAGTCTGTATGCGAACGTCCTAGAGGTTCCAGGCAGTAGACAGCACCTGCTTCGCAGTATCAATAGATTTAATGTGGAAATAAGAGCGACAACCCATTTCCCAGCCTGGAAGCGCCTCTGGGGTGAAATCGCCGGTGGTAATAATCGGGGCTTTATGCGCAGCGGCTTGTTCAAAACATCCTTTGGCGAACATCGTTCGGAACTGACGATAGACAGGGAAATCGAACGAGGATGAACTATCGTTGTCTTCGGTTGATACAGTATTAGATTGGACTGGGGCCAAAGCGGTAGCAGGCGGAGCGTTAGCAGGAGCGGCAATAGAGCAGTGATGCTGAGTGCGGCGTTGGGAGCGAGTTATGCGGGGAGCCAGGGCAGCAGAAGTTTGGCATGAAGTGAAAACGTTCAACAGTAGAGAAGCAAGCACTAGAAGCCGTTCAAAAAAAAGTGGAAACACCACTGTGAGGTGGAAACACTCAGAGCAGAACGGAACAAGGGCGCGGTGATTTCGAGGGGAGAAAACAAAAATGTACAGGGAAAGTCATCTCTCTCTATTTAATGTGGTGGCTAACATGTGACGTATGTGGCATAACGCAGATTCTGGGACACACCTATCACAACCACAACATCAGAAAAAGTTTAGAAAAAGTTGACCCAATAATCAGAGAAGCCAGAGTTTCATTCTCCTCGACATGCAACAGCCCACGGTGCCAGCGCAACTACCCCAAGACGGGGTAAGTTATGCATTACTCAGCAAAGAGCGACATGTGCAGGAGCGCAACGTCCGAGAAATTCAAAGAATGGATGAACTTCATTTTCGTCCTAAAAGAAATACGAAACACCCCATTAGAAGAAGTACCTACCTGCGAGAAGAAACAACCCCCCCCTTCTTCAACCGGTCAGAAAGGAAAGCAAAACAAAATCGTAGCACCTGCAGAAAATACGTTAGCTAGGCCCTAGTATGGCGAGAAAGGGTGGGGTGGGGGGATCAGAATTGAGAGATTTGGTATGAAGTTGTCCACAAGAGATTGGCTCTCCTTCGGAAGCAGAACTGATTAAGATGCTTCGTCATATAATAAGGGCACGCAAAGTGCATGCAGATGGTTATATCTGAAAGCACTCACGGTAGAGACGTGTTGGTCGACGCAACTAGCATCGACTTCAAATTGGAGGGTCATTTTTTATAGGTCAGTTTCAAATCCCGTCGGTAGCTGAGTTTGAATGACCGGTATATGAACTACGTTTTTCACCCCCTCCCGCGCACAGGGTCTTAATGGCATGGTGAGTACCATTCCGTCTGTTTCCATGATGATATGTTCCATCTCGAGTTGGTGATGGTCTGCGTTCCGATGATCCCCTTACTCGAACATGCATCACCAACTGAGCCTTTTTGTCCGTGTGTCTTGCCGTTTGGTTGATGCAATGTTTCCTCTCAGGTCGAATCCTACCCTGACCTCTGCATGACAATATGCATTCAAACAGCGTAATGTGAGTACACCTCCTGAGCATGTCTCATGTAAAGGATGTCCATCTATACAAGCATATGTCCGATCCTTCGTGATGATTCATATTTTTCGCTGACTCTCTTGAGCTATGCGGATTGATCGCTAATATTCTGTTACAGTGTTGCTTAGTGTCCGGTTCCTGGAGAAAAGACAAGAATTTCCAGAAGACGACGACTAAATTGTTGAGTCCAATGTCGATGTACATTACATATCAGAAATAGGTGCTCATTGCCACTTGTTTCCACTTGGTCACATTTTCTGGTCTTGCCTTGGGTCAGATTAAAATAATAGGGTAGTCACGTGAATATGTATGTAGGGCCGGCACATGAGACGACTGCCGCTTCGTGTTTTATTGTGTGGTAACTTGGATCTGCAACTTACCACTGAGGACGTCGAGGCCGGCAACGATGAAGCAAAAAGAAATTCACAGGACAGCAACGTTTGCTTGGTCGCCAACATCTACCCTCCCCCTCATCGCGACCGGCACCGTTGCTGGTGCTCTCGACGAGTCCTTCTCCAATGAAGCCCAGCTAGAAATATGGCAACCCGACTTTATGAACAAGGACGAAATTCACCTCGGTGCCGACATAAACTCAAAGCCTATAGGCTTTGTCACGGATACCTCGAGGTAATTTTGCAGTGATAGCACTACTGCGCGTTCAGATTCAATGTGCGTCACAGGTTCAATCGCATTGCATGGGGACAGGTGCACAAGAACCGATTACACGGCGTTATTGCCGCAGGAATGGAGAACGGTGAACTCGCACTATGGGATCCTGCGAAGATCATCACTCAAGTGGAGTCCGTCGGGCTCATCGATCTTATGCGCTGTCACTGATCCCCGCGTTCCCCCTTCAGCGCGTCCGAGTCACTTATCCTCCGTAATACGATCCACACAGGGCCCGTTCGCGGGCTCGACTTCAACCCAGTACAAACCAATCTTTTGTCTTCTGGAGCGGTCAGTGGCGAGGTTAGTACTATACGCCGTCATAATACACGTCATCATATTCACTTCTTCATCACTTTCTCTGAATATGCGTTCACATGCACAAATAGGTTTATATATGGGACTTGAATGATCCCTCAAAGCCTTATTCTCCGACACCAGGCAATCGCAGCTCGAAACTCGACGAGATCACGTCCGTCGCTTGGAATCAACAAGTGCAATATGTTCTTGCGGGCGCGAGCAGTTCTGGATATTCAGTTGTATGGGATCTTCGTGGCAAACGCGAAGTCGTAGCTCTCGCATATGGAGGTGGAGCAGGCACGCTAGGTGGCACAGTGAGTAGTGGGATGGCTGTCGGAGGGCGGAGAGGTATGAGTGCTATTGCATGGCATCCAGATAATGTGAGGAATAGTTATTCTGTCGTATGTTCCCACTCATTCCATGCCGCAGGCTACGCGACTTGTCACCGCCTCTGAGGACGATACGTCGCCCGTCATCATGGTTTGGGATCTTCGCAACGCTCGTGCACCAGAAAAGGTGAGCCGGTTCTCAATGGGCTATTTCTGGATCTTCCTCCTGATGGTCAACTTGGAGATCCTTACTGGGCATGAGAAGGGTGTGCTCTCGCTATCCTGGTGTAGACAAGATGCGGACCTATTACTGTCTTGCGGTAAAGACAACCGTGCCTTGTGCTGGAACCCACAGACTTCGGAGGTTATTGGAGAGGTGCGTGCACTTGATTCGTTCTTCTGGTAATCGCTGACTTCCACGACGCCATTTTGGGTGCGAAATATTCGATTCGGTGTTGGTGCTGCGATCATACCTATATGCGTATACACAACAGCTCCCTTCATCGGACAACTGGGCTTTTCAAGTCGAATGGTGTCCACGCAATCCCGACCTCCTTGCCACTGCCTTCTTCTCCGGTACTATCGGCGTCCACTCCTTACAATCAACCAACGCTATTCCATCGTCCGTACCAGCTACCCCCAGACCATCCGGTGCTTCGCTCTTCGATGCGCCTCTACCTTCTCTTCCTTCGGATCAGGTTACACCTGGGCTTAGTCTCAGTCTGAAGCAACCTCCACGTTGGCTTCGTCGACCTGTATCCGCCTCCTTTGGGTTCGGCGGCAAGTTGGTAACTGTCAGTAATCTCCCCGGTATACATGGAAAAACACAGAGCTGCGTCGTGCACTTGAGAGGTTTGAGTAGCGAGGAAAGTGTTGTGGCGAGAGTCAAAAGGCTGAGAGTGGCAGAAGAGGAGGGCGAATTAGAAGCGTTTGCTCAAGGCAGCGTGGACGAGCAGTTGGGAGCTCAAGAGACATGGAAAGCGTTGTTGAGTCTCTTCAGATCAAACTCCAGAAAAGAGTTGGTCACGCTTCTGGGCTATTCGAAAGAAGAAGTCAAAGCGCGAATCGATGAAGCTGCCGCGAAACTCAAAGATGTTAGGGGATCACAAGCTGCATACAGAGCTTCTGCACTTTGTTATGCCGCGGACGAGGGGCTGGATATTCCCGAACCTCGTGATCCAGTGGTTTCATTTGTGGACCCCGAGCCGGAGCCCGAGGTGGAAGCCGCAGATACGGAGAAGACTGGGTCAGAGGTGTCCACATCCGATATCCCACCTGCAGATGGGGAATCCACCACTACTGCGCCATCGCTCTTTGGGGACGACGCTGCCACGGGCGTTTTTGGTGCAGGCACTGGAGCTGATTTCTTCAGCACCATAGCTGCTGTACAAGATACCGATGTCAACGACGCGCGAACGATGGTTGTCCCTCACACGAACTACGGAGTTGACTCAAGTGTGGCTGCTACAATCGGAAGCGGCCCGTCTAGCGTCGCCAGCGAGAACCTGAGTGTCAAGAACAGTACCTTTAGGATTTACCCCACTGATGAAAGTGAAACAGATAGGCTTATCACGCATGCATTGGTCCTTGGAGACTTTTGCAGTGCTGTGGAGCTTTGTCTCTCAGCAGAGCGCTATGCGGACGCTTTGCTCCTCTCCATCAAGGGAGGTGACGACCTCCTGCAACGCACTCAAAAGGCGTACTTTGAGAGCCAAACCACCGAGCACCCTTATCTTCGCCTCTTTCAGAGCATTGTTACCAATGACCTTGACGATATTGTGCAGAATGCCGATTTGACAGAATGGGCAGAAGTCTTCGTTATTCTTTGCACATTTGCGAGTGCGGATGAATTTGGAGGGCTAGCAGAACAGCTTGGGGCACGACTCGAGTTCCAAGCTAGGGTTCTTCGTACTGAAAGTGACGTAGGCTCGGAAGATAGCATTACGGGGGGATTAGAACTGAGGAGGAGAGCCACTCTGACCTACCTCGCGGCGGGACGGCTCGAGAGATTGGTCAACATCTGGATTGAAGAACTGGTGGAGGAAGAAGAGCATCGAGTTCAAGCCCTCGATTCCCCTGAATCCACCTCACGCTATGCAGCCCACGCACATGCCTTGCAGACATTCATCGAGAAGGTGACTACCTTCCGTGGGGCTGTCAAATATATGGATGGAGACCTTTCAGTTCCCACTGAAAATACAGATGATGCGCTTAAGACCTACAAGCTCGGGGCACTCTATGATCGTTATTTTGAGTACGCTGAGGTGCTGGCTGCGGAGGGCCTCGTCAATGACGCTGTCAAGTACCTAAAACTAACACCAGACGCGTACACGGGCTCCGCCTTGGACTTCGCGGCGGTACGTGAGAGGTTGCTGGTCTTGTCTGGACAAACGTCTCCAGTTCGTGATGCTATTCCAGGCAGTGGCGTCACCTCAAGACCTGCCCCTACAAGTCATCAGCCCCCCAGCGCTCCCACCCTCACGGCTCCGACCCACGGTGGATCATATGTCCCTGCCCAGTCATTGGCTCAACCCACCTACCAGCCTCCCCCGCACTTCCATACGGGGGGTGCTCCTCACAACCCGTACGCACCAGCTGACGTCCTAGCCAAACCACCTGTCGTCGGGGGGGCTACCATTCCACCCCCTACCCGTCCCCCAGCTTCTACCGTACGACCTCCACAAGCACAAAATGGTGGTTGGAATGATCCACCTACAAGCAAAGCCCAGCGGGGAACACCTGCCTCGATTAGTGTCAGCAAACCTGGACCTATTGTCTCGCCATTTCCGAACGCAACTCAGTCTCCACCCACACCAGGCTCTCCGTACGCAGGTCATGTCCCGAGTCCTTCTCTCCCTCCCCCGCCACGGCCTGCGAGTGTGCAAAATCGTCCACCACCACCACCACTTCAGCGTAGCCAACCGCCACCGAGATCCATCTCCACCACTGGTCAGCTGCCAGTACAACCTCCTTCGCAGGCCGGTGGGACACATTATACGTCGCCGTCACTAGGGTCAATTCCACTCGGACAGCCACCCGGGCCGTACGTGAGAGCCACGCCGCCACTCCCTCCAGGCCCTCCACGTGGCATAGCACCACCATCCGGTCCCTACGCGCATGCAACGCCGCAGCCAAGTGCCATAGGACCTTCCGGCGTGCTGCAACATCCTGGTTCGTATGCACCGCCAACTAGCCAAGCGCCGTTACCACCACAGCAACAGCCTGGGCCATACGCACCTCCACCTCAAGCTTCTCAGGGATCGTATGCGCTGCCCCCATCACAGGGTCAAGGATCGTACGCGCCGCCCCCCTCGCAGGTTCCTCAGGGCCCGTATGCGCCGCCGCCGCCGCCGTCCCAGTCTCAACTTCAGTCCGGCCCGTATGGACCACCAGCATCCATCAGTCAGGGTCCGCCAGTTAGAGGTCCTCCTCAGGGGCAACACCCGTTGGGTGGTTTACCGCCTCGGCAGCATGGACCTCCTCAAAGTGGTCCGAGTGCCCCGCCTGCACCGACGCGTGCACCGGCTCCGCCCAGAGGTCCTCCGCCTCCAAAATACCGTAAGTGACAAACGGACATCCAGGGGACTGTTGCTTCGTCGCTTAGCGTTATCTTTTCAAGCATCTGGTGATCGCACACACATTCCAGAGTCGGCACTACCGATCTATAACGTGCTGACGGAACAGTTGATACATTTGAGGCAGACGGTCCCTGTACGTTCTTTTTCTTTGTGGATGTGCTGGAGCGGGGGAATGACACGTGTGGATCGTTGTAGCCTCAACAGAAGCGCATGGTTGACGACCTCGAGCGTCGTATCAACCCCTTGTTCGACGCGCTCAACTGTGAGACGCTCTCCAAGCCTGTTGTGGAGCAGTTGCTCGTCCTCATTCAAGGTGTGTGTTCCCCAGCATATTTCGTAGGGAACTTGGCTGACTAAGATCAAACCACTCTAGCCATTGCCGCACGCGACCGGGAATGGGCGCTGAGCATTCATGTTGATCTCCTCACCCGGGGCTCGCAAACGGATGACATTGGACTCTGGATGTCCGGGATCAAGCAGTTGGTCATGCGCTTGTAAATAAAAAAAGGACAAGAAAAGAAACCGATGTATGGAGACGATGACGTGGCGAGAAGAGAAGGAGCGACGTGGTACTAGAAGATAAGGACAAGCGTTGCTACTGAGGTTCTCGATAGCTCGACGGATAAAGACATAAAAAAGTATACGATGGTCTTTCTTTCGACTCTGATTGGACCCTCTTTCGACCTGTGTCCACCTGCGAACAAGATTAGAAGATAAATTAGGTTCATGTACAACAAGGAGGGTGTGGTTCAGTGGTGAGCAGTCAGTTCTAAATATTACAAGGTTACATAGCGGCCACCAGCCCCGTCTCCCTCTGGGTCTGCAAAGATCCAGTTGAGGATCCCGGCGAGACGAATACCCGCCTGTGCCAACAGCTTTTCTATAATCCACTCCTCGTGGATCATTCCAGCATACTCGGGGGTATTCAACTCGAAATAGCGTGACTTTCTTCTTCTTCTCCGCGACCCCAAGACGACTTGGGTATCGTCGAGCATGTCGTCGTCGTCGTGAGCAGGCTGCACGTACGCGTGCGAGAGGCGGTTAGTATAGCGGGCCTCGTCGAGCTCTTTGGGGAAGACGACTTGGCAGTTGAGCTGGTGGATCGGCTTCGCCCATGCGTAAGGACAGAGCGTGTCGTCGTCGACACCCAGACCACCCCCGCTCTCGCTTGGACCCTTGCCCTTGCCTCTGTTGACGCTGCCCACCAGGGGGAGGAGAGAAAGGACGTGTTGCCACGTGGACATGGGGAGCTGCTCGTGGAGATGGTAGTGGTTGCCGTGTGACGAGCCGGAAGAAGACGGGCAAGCAGTCCACGTGTCGACCTCGTCTTGGAATCTCCAGTTTAAGCCTTCCCAGACGAGCCGGCGTATGTAGGGGTCGTAGACGGTATCCTGGAGATAAGACTCGACATCTGGGAGTGGAAGGGGATATGTGTAGTTCCTGGGCAGTGTGCGGATGCGTTCTGAGATAAGCTTGCTGTCCCATACGGAATGGACGTCTGGCGTGTTGGTATCAGCAAGGTGGGCCAGTCAGGGAGAAAATAAAGGATGAAACAAGAGAATCGGGGAAGCGGAGACAACGCACTCGTGACGCGCCCGTCAAAGGAGACTTTGTCGCCGTTACCACCGCGATTGCGTCCGGTGAGGTGAAGTGGCATATGCATGTCGCCGACAAAGTGGATCAAAAACTTGAGCGCGTCCTGAACGTAGCTTGGCTCGAACTCCGTCTGGAAATCCGCTTTGCGAGGTTCCTCAAACTCCTGCAACACACTCGTCGTGTTCCGGATGGCATTCAGGACGTTGATGTGCGTCCGGCCTTCCCATCCATTTGAACCGGGGAAAGCACAAGTAGCGCTGGGATAGTCGTCCACAGCACCGATGTAGTGGAGAGGACCGGTCCATCTATACTTCGCCTGGTTGCGGACCTGGTCCGCCCACGTCGCGACGGACGCAAGGTGACAGTCAGGAGCATCGTCGAGGATGTCGCAGAGCTTTGGCATCACGCTTGGATGCAAATGCATCTGCGCGATAGTCGCAACGACCTCATGACCTGTTTATCGTTTGAAAGACAACAGTGAGTGGAAGAAACAGACGTGGGAGAACGAGACGAGGCGTACCGACAGCGCCCCAAGCATACGCTTGTGGTATCAGAGCGGCAGCGAGCACGAACGACGGCAACCGCATGCCTGGTATCGGATGATAGTTGGGGAGTAGAAAGCACACTTTGTGGTCTTATAAGGAGCACAATGAGCGCGCCGACGGCCAGAATCACCGAACTAGCTAAATGAAATGTGTCAGGGATATCTAAGGGCACTGCCACAGAGACGCGCAGGGGGATCCCAGGCGAGCGCATATGTGGCTTATCTCCGAGCATGAGCAAACCAGCGATATCCTGTACAGAACTCCAAGGACATGTGTAGTGTCGGACACGTACCTAGGAATACAGATATCCACATATCTGTGCACCCCTGGTCAAGACTGCATCGCCATTCGAAAGACGTGCCTCGAAGGACCTGTGCAGGCCCATGTAATGCCTTGGGCAACCTAGTCATAACTGTAAACGATGTACCTTGACAGACCTGTGAAAGTCTGTCGACTCTCTTGGCAGATGACACAAAAACGGAGGTGATTGAAACGAGTACGGCACGAATCAAAGATGGGAATGCGTGTGAGGATTGACAACAAGACTAGGGCAGGGATGGGGACAGGAAACAGGACCAGGAGCAGTGTACAGTGCCTTGCGCGTAAACCCTCTTGGCTGGACTCCCCCTGGGTTACATGATCAGACAAAAGAATTGAGCAATGGAGGGCATACAAAGTACTACAATTCATAGTACATCTTGGGGTCAAATAATGACCAAACCTAGTTCTTTCTTGTTCTCTCACAAATGTCAAACCTTTGCAAAATGACCCAACACTGGGACACTTTTTCGCGCCACTGAACATAGGGTACTCAAGTCTCTCCAGATTTGAGCACTTGTGCCTGTAGCTTTCTTGATCCTTCAAAGTCCTGTGGGAAGCTTGTCAGTACTGTCAGCACATGTTCCCTCCCTTGCCCTGCCTATTTTAGATGGTATTTCCTCATGTTCCACTCTTGTCATTTGTCCTGTCTCCTCTCTTTCATTATAGAATCAAGATCATAACACCAAGTAGAGAAAATGATTTTCCATGCATTTAAATAGTATACTGATCACATTATAAACCAATCAAATATTGCAAGCATCTTGAAGCTCACTGTAGATGCACTATGATACAGTTCTTCAATATAGTCATCAAGGAAGGGACTACACTATGAAATATGTGCAATGGGCATGCTTATGCAATCAAGTAATGGATTACTGATCTCAGGTAATAATCCAACAGTCTGCTATGATTGAGTTGCTTATTCCAAGTGCATGATGCTGTACTTGGTCGCACTGGAAGCAGAATCTGCCTCGCCAGAGTGTCTCCGACGAGATGTTTCCCCATTTGGAAATATGTACCGCCTCTGGTCTCTATTGTATCTGACGAACGTACTCTTGCAATGGTCAAGCTGTGATCAATTGCAGTCAACGCACATATATCTGTCGAGGTGCTCTGGGACATCTCAGAGCATTTTTGCTTGTGGTACAGTGTCCATATTTCACAGCTCTCCGTTTCACCTTGACAGCCCCAGTCCCTTGTCGTCCACCCAACACATTAACGTATGACAGCTCCCCTTTACCTTCAATACCGCACTCCATTTTTCCATTCATCCTCAGTGAGTTCTGCGTTATTAGCGACACACGGCCACTTGGTTCAGAAGAGCCTCAGTTGTCACTTGATTTTAAGCCGAAGGGTTCCCAGCGTAAGGAGGACCGGCCAGCAGCGGAGGCAGTACCAAAGAGAAGCTGTGTGCTGGGCTTTTAACGACCCGCGGTGCTATTCCTACTCCAACGACTTCACCGATCAATTGCTGACAGTGTCCTTGGAGATATGTACGGTTGCCATGGTGCCTTTCTTCTTTTGCGACTATCACAATAGTTGTCACAAAATCCGTCTTGGTGACTTGGACTGGAGTTTCTACGGGACCATGATCACAGTACGTCGGGCTTCAGCCGTGGCTTTCATCTCTTTTCTTCTCAACTCCCCCGAGTCGTGAGACCAAAGATATAGTTGCAGCGCCGGCCGGTCCATACGACAAGTGCAAGTCTGGTGGACACGACCGGGTATGGTGTGTCGATTTGCCTGGTCGCGCACCCATGTTTATACAATAGCGTGCCAGTGGCTAGGCAAGTGCAGACGATCGGCGGTCTTCACTCGGAAAACCATGAAGCCCGTAACCAGCCCGTCAGCGACCCGTCCTGATGTCTTTCGTCCTCGCACAATCTCCAAGTTGCTGGTGAACCACGGATAGTCGAGCGTGTGATCCTCCCAAACAAGCCTGTGTTCGTTCATCCCATGACTTCTGGTGGGTCTACGTATTCCTCGCTGACACTTGCACGCACGCTGATTGAAGACGGGTTCGTACGTGTACAGCACTGGTTTCACACGTAGGCGTAGGTCTTGTGGCGCAAATGACAGTTGTCAAGATCCGGAATTGTGAATTGACTGGCATATGCCCATCCATTCGTCGTATATCCTGTGCGCTGAAACAGACACCGATCAAAGATCACCGTTTCTGTCTAGTATCAGGATGGAGGGCGTCACCATCGCTTATCTCGTTGACTGAAACCGCCTACGAGTCAAGCAGATACGACGTACAATCTCCCAGACCATCTCTTCAGATGCGATCACGTAGGAGACGAAGGAATTTCCAGCTGTTCTTCTCAGAGAGAAACAAAATACGCAGTGTAACATGGACACACCATCTCGCACGAACAACAGCTTCGAAGAGAACTACAATCACAACAACAACAGTAACCAGAAGACGAACAACAAAGCCCGATACGATCGACACAACAACGCTGATACCCCAAACAAAGAAATACCCACATTGTCCATGTCAACGTTATACTTCCGACACACTTCCAAGTACACCAGTTTCTCTCCTTTTGACCCTCGATGCTCCGGACAACGTTTACTCAGGAACTCCCATGGTGAAGTAATGCCGAGGCGTTACATAGACCAATTGCAACCGACGTGTTGGTGGTAGGCATATGGCTTGTTGATCATTATTAGCATGGCCATTGGTTCGATACAGACGGACGCTCACCTATGACGTGGAGGTGTGTCTGTGATATGACAGCAACGTCCGCCACGAAGCCATTGCAACAAACCCGCGGGTCGACTCGGTAGCGTGGAGCCAGTTCCGGTGTTGTAACTCGGTTGATGGAGCAAGAATGTGTAATAGACGAATAAGAACAAGTGAGTCGTATGATGACCAAACTGTCGATGCCATAGTAATACAATCTGTTCAAGGTGAGAAGTCTGCGCGGTAAGTCGGGCAGTTGACCAAACTCACCGTGTTGGAACACGCGAAAACGAAACGGGGGTATCAAAGGCTGTCAGCGCTTTACACAATAATACACCAGCCCTGGAAATCGCTGCGGATGTGTTCGGCGTCATTCAGAATGTCTGGCGCAAGGGATTGAGTGTCGAGGGCTTCAGACCTCGAGAGAGGCAGCACGGAAGCCGAATGTGGGAGACTAAGGATGTCCATGAATGTGCAGTGATGTTTACAGGGAGACAAGGTATATTGGCTCGATATATGGACGGACTGGGGTGTGATATGATGGCTATCTAGGCGTCCAACATGGCGTTTATATAACGTTCGGGCGGCCCATTGAGCGTGCCCCCTACAGGACAGAATACCCATTGTTGAGCGTCCCACACTGATCGTTTGAATCTCCATTCAACACCATTTATGGAAAGTGGTTTAGCGAGAAATTTATTTTAGCGGATCACCGGGGATGAATTACCATTATGTAAAGTCCATATATAGAAACATTAGGCTTGATCGGAGATGGAAATTAAGCGCCGTCTGCTCGGTCGGAGTCTATTGACACCCACAGACGCCCATACTACCAGACGACCAAAAAGAGACCGTTCGGTCTCTGCGGTGTTCTCATCGCTGCTCGTTCATTGTCCGATGGACCTGGGCTTTGGTTGCAGGCGTGTCTCGCTCGTGCCCTTCTTGTGCTCGGAGGTTTTTTCCGGCCAGTAGTCATCTGATACGCGGTGCAACATGTGTGTGGGTGTGCCCCAAAATTGTGTGTCAGTGATCATCGCATGCTTCGTGCACAGGACCCGAGAGCAGTCCGGCAGAGCGTCTCTTCTCAGACAGGGTACAACCTCCACAGTCGTCCCAGAGGAGCGAACACACTGGTCGGACGATTTTGGAGATTTTATCATACAAGATGTTGATGGTCGAATGTACGCTTCGACGCTATGCTGACCCGTCGTGACCTGCCCGTTCCAGAGGCGTCCGGAATGTCGGAAGGTGCATTCTCTGCTGACATGTTGACATGCGACAAGCGCACTACGCTGTACCCCTTGGGTGCACTGCGCGGGCTCTCCTACGTCCCAAGTGTGCGCTGGATTCGATAATTATGGCGTTGCAGAGAAGACAGCCGTCCCCATGTCGACTTCAGCTGAAGCCATGTGAATTACAGTAGGGTATGCCCCACAGGCTGCCTTTGAGCTGATCTGGTCGTCCTTGAAAGCTCCTCACCCTTGCTCTACGCAAGTCGCGGTACATCGACTACTACGTCACGAATTGTCGTGCCAGCTACGCGAAGGACGAATGGAACCCCACCGCAGAGGTACGCTGCGATTTCATTCCAAGCTGGACAAGAGGCTAACAGGTGGTCTGCCAGTCTCGTGCCGTCTCTCACATGTGTACAAGCGGAGCAAACCACGCCGTTGCCGCACTCGAGAAACAGACTGGGCTCAAGTCCCCCCGTGAGCCTTGGACTGAATTTGAGCCGCCGACGGTGCTGCCCAGCTGGCGGCGTGATATTGACCATGATGCTGGTTTTCCCTTCGAGCCCAGGGCAGGGCAGACAGACACGAGTGGGCTAGCCAAACGTGGACAAACACCCTATGATGTGAACTAACGTAGAGAACAATGCAAGCGCTTGGACATGTTCCACTTCAATTTTGACCTCGAGGACGGCGAGGGCGGACTCACGTTCGCAGAAGGCGTGTCTCCCGCTGGTGAACGGTGCCACGTTACTCCAGCGGCACAACAAGCTGGGGAACCCTTTTCCGAGATAGATCTCGGCTCACTGGTACGCACCGCGTATCCCTCCCATCTCCACACGCATCCTCACTCTCGTGGACCAAGTCTAGCTGGGAGCACTGCCAACCCAAATATCCTACTCGTTCGTTTGTGTGCCGTCACCCGATGATCAGGCTCCTGACCTGAAGCTTGCACGGCGAGATTTGTTCGATGTGCGGTTTCAGCTCATCTCCGAGGGAGCAGGTGATCCAGAATCCGAGGGCCAGGCGTCTAGTTCCGATTCCAGTTTTGCACAAACGCTTCATTTTATCGATGATCCTTCCGATCTCGTCCCTCTTGTCTACGAGGGCGGCTTAAAAACCTGGGAATGTAGTCTTGATCTGGCTGGTTGTCTGAAACGCGACGGACACGCCGCGAATGCCAAAGGCCGACGCATACTGGAGGTGAGACTTTCTGTCTCTATCTTGTGTGATAATCTCTTCTCTCTATTGTTGACCCGATCTATCTGTGCAGCTGGGGTGCGGCACGGCGATTCCGACGCTTGTTATTCTTCAGGATATACTCTCGTCGTCGCCAGCCGATGACACCGAGACACACCTTCACCTCCAAGACTATAATGCCTCCGTCCTACAACTAGTCACCGTGCCGAACGTCGTTCTCGCTTGGTGTACGTCACGTCCGTTCTCCGTACCACTGGTCTGCACCCCTCACGACCCTCCAAGATACCTCGCCAGCAGCCGATATCTACCGTGCCTCAGAGGCCGACGTGTCCGGGGACGTCGACGCCGAACTACACATCACCCCACAGCTACTTGACGCGTTCAAGACATCGCTACACGATCACGGCATCCGCCTGCGCTTCTTTTCCGGATCGTGGAACGCGTTCGATGTGCATCACGCGGGTGGGCCGTACCACATCCTCCTCACGTCCGAGACGATGTATCATCCGAGCAGTCTCCCGAGTCTGGTCCGCGTCATGCGGGATGCGTGCTCCGGGGAGGGACGCGGGCATATTTGTCTTGTTGCCGGGAAGACGGTTTACTTTGGCGTTGGGGGTGGCGTCGTGGAGTTTGTTCGGTGTGTAGAGACGAGCGCGGACGGTCGAGGGGGCAGGGGGCAGGTAGAGACGATCTGGGAGAAGTCTACGGGCGTCAGCAGAAGGGTGATGCGTGTTTGGTGGACGTGAGAAGCGACAGAGAATGGAAGTCAATTCGCGCTCTATCCCCTTGTCAGACACCACGCCCGTTGGCGGTGGTACCGTACAAGAGCCGAACAAGACCGAAACATACAATAATACGTGCCCAAGGAATACTAAGCCTGTTGAGCTTGTCGAGGCGCATCATTGTGCAACGCTAAGTGTATCAATGTCGAACAGGCAACAATGGCGGCCGACGTTCCAAGTCTCTAATCTTATCAAGCGACATAGGCATACGGTGATCTCAGTCATAGAATCACGGACGAGCCACGTTTGCGACGACCACCTCCCAGTCCTTCTCATCACTCTCCCGCATCTCTGCACTCAACAACTCCAGCCTGTCCCACCACCACTGATGTAGCTTGTCATACTCCCCACTTCCTTCCTTTGGCACCCTCGCATGCCATGGCTTGTCCGCCAAGATATAATGAAGACACCTGATTTCCTCGTCCCGCCAGAGCGGTCTGTGAATCAGCATCAGCGTCTTGAGCGCATTGTAGCACCACGGCAGCGGCTTCCATCTTCCCTTGAAAAAGTCGGACAAGAGGTCCTGATCAGCAAATGTCCAGGTCGGAACGAGCGGGGACGTGTGAAGATGGTCGTACACCGTCCTCGCAAGCTCAGCGGACGGGTTCAGCACGACCAGTCCCGAATTGAGCAGCGTGTGGGGTCGTGGACTGTCCGCGGTGATCTGCCTCGGGGCCGTGAGACCGGTAGGATGGGTCAGGGACGTGTAGGCGCAGTTCTCTGGCACCCTTTTCTTGGGCGATGGCGTCGTGAGCTGGCTGATCCACGGGGGCATGTGAGGGCGGTGCTGACTTACCAATCGGCGGGGTAGTGCTTTAGCTTGCGAGGGTTGCAGGCGCAGACGTGGGCGGCGGCGATCTCGTCCCGTCCTAGCGGGAGATGCATCAACTCGTCCATCTTCCGCATGACGATCATGTCCGCATCTATCAGGACGAGACGCTATCAGAAAGGGGGGGGGACGAGCTGATTCAGACGGATACACATCAAGTAAAGAGCATCCCACTGACGTCGTAGGCCGTCAACTCAAAAACCCTGGCACACGTCACTGAGACATTCGAACGCAGACGGCCTTTGCTCACCTCAGCTTGGTCCAGGCTTCCGTGAACCGGACGTCGTGAAGGTGTAGCGCATGCGAGCTGGGGGGGTGAAGGGCCTGGATGTCTACCATCGTGATACGCCGTCTTGCGAGGAGGTCGCGGATCTCTTGCGGCAGTGCGGGGGTAGTCATCACGATCAAAGGATACTCGGAGCCCACAGACCGGAGCGTGTATTCTAGTACCAGCACGCCTGGCAGGTAGCTCGTCTTCGTTAGCAGGGTCGCGTAGGCTGCCCTCAGATCCATGTTGATGCGGTGCGGCAGCAGAGAGAGATGGATGAAGCCCGCAGCTCGTCAGCAGAGCGGCATCACAATCATTTGTGTGCGATAGCCCGGCCTTGCGATATCAAGAGCGCCAATCACATGCTCTATCCTCACGTGACCAGACGTGTGTGGTGTCTCATCTCACGAATGAAGTTCAAGCAAGCCAAACGAAGAACGGGCTCGTTCGTGATCAGCACAGCGGCTGATATTAGAATCCGCGGTGCACGTTGTCGTCGGTACCAGAGAAGATCATTCGACTCGTGTGCCGGAATGCGCGGTGTGGGTGGATACGTATTAGATGGAAAAAGGCATCACCAAACCGACGGGTGTACCCCGACGATCCTATGTAAGAAGCACTACACGTACGATCCCAGTACATCAACGCACAAGAACGAGGAGAGGAACAAGACAGGATCATCGGCATCACCAAGGAACGGCAAGCATACACCAATCCCGCAGCACGGCAATTCTCTCCGTTCCAATCTGCCGCGTCGTCTCCTGCTGTCCCTGTACACCCAGCATTTCGAACGTTTCGAGCAGTTGGCCGTCCAAGATGCCTTTGAACAATGGCTTTGAGACCGCGTCGTTGCGAGTGATCCTGATCCCCGGGTTTTGGTTGGATGGCAGGTTCACGCGTGAAAAACGGAAAAGAAAAGGGAAAGGAGCTTACCGGTATGCCTTGGGATTGAGACCTGCGACATGCTGGACGTTGCGTAGCAGTTGACCTTGGAGGAGATGTAATCGCTTGAAAGCACCTTCATCGACGGGCGTCAAGGCGGACAACGAGCCATCTAAGAAACCTGCAACGGCGAGAAAGAAAAAAGGTCGCCAGGTGGGTGGCGGTAAGAGCAACAACACAATGAGAACATACCAGAGATGAGCTTCGCCTGCGGAATTTCGTTTTCTTCTTTCGTTCGTCGCGCTATCGTGTGGGACGCTCGACACTCCTTGTGGCAGTGGAACTCGGTCTGACACATGAGATGTTGGCCACCTCTCGAGTCGGGATCTGTGTCACGCATCGAAAAAAAAAGAGGGTCAGATGTCGAAATCATTGGATCGATCATCCATAGTAGACATACCGCTCGGGTCGTAAGTGAGCATACGTAGCACGCCCTCTTCATCGTTGAGAACAATTGACAGCTCATCGTTCGTAAAGAAAAAGTCGACATTGGTTGCGTATGTTCGCCGAATGTCCTTGGCCAGGACCACAAGCTTGTACGGATCCTCCTAGTGTCGAGCAACATTCATGCTGTATTGCTCGTCGAGATGAGAGCGAGAACATGCGTACCTGGAAGGCAACGAGCCAGACGCTCTTGACCGCATCTCCAACCAACAATAGGTTTTTCAGCACTCGCAGGCTGGTGACATAGACGCCGACGTCCAAAAATGCGACACCCACGAGGCGCTCGTCGAGGTCAAAGGCTCTGAC
Organism: Pulveroboletus aff. viridisquamosus; assembly: GCA_038088935.1. Taxonomy (NCBI): domain Eukaryota; kingdom Fungi; phylum Basidiomycota; class Agaricomycetes; order Boletales; family Boletaceae; genus Pulveroboletus; species Pulveroboletus aff. viridisquamosus. The sequence continues at coordinate 37,638 of JBBPJW010000157.1, forward strand.
GAAGATCTAAGAGAACGACGTCATCTCAGGCTACGCTTCGTTCAATATGTTCTGCACTCAACCTTTTGTCCCATGGACGACACCAAGTAGCCATTGATCCCACAGAGTGCAGTAACAGGCCCCTTGGAGTCATCACGAACCCGCAGTTTTAGTTTATACCACCGTTGAACGCTGGACGACGGATCGGGAACTACCTCAACGACCTCGAAGACGTAAGTCTTGAAGGATATGTGTAGTACTAAGTCAAGGGAACTGTGGTGGGAATCACATTACTCACCGCGCCTTTCACGGCCAGGTCCTCACCACGGTCAATGGTCGTTCCGACAGCGATGAAATCTCTGCTCCCTGACTCCGTGCTCAACGTCTCCAACGTGACGCACTCCAAGGCGTTCACATATTCATTCGGGGCGAATTCATATCTATTACCAGGTCAGACACTCACTGTCATATAAGCGAGGGTGACCCACCCGTCCAAGGTTATCCAACTTTCGGGGGAGATAAGCTCCAACGTCGAACAGTCACACCGCGGGAATGAAACACCTGCACCTACACCTCTTCGGCTCTCGGCTACACAGATTTCGGGTGACATACTCACCATCTGGCTCCCACAAGACGCTATTGTCTTCGTCATACGAGGCAAACCGCGCTTGCAACGTAGACGCAGCGACGATTAACGACGCTGACGGCTCGAAGACGACGTTGGAATAGGGTCGAGACCGCGGGAACGACCGTTTCGGAAGCGGGGTGTCCAGTTCGATGTCAGGTATCCATTCTAGAAGACTAGGGCCCTACAAACACGCCAGTTAGTCTAACGCCTCGGTGAAAAACGGGTCGACATTCGCGGCGCGACGCCACTTCATTTACCTCGTCAGAGTACACCAGAAACTCCGCTTTTGACTCCCACAGCGAGCACGCCGTAAAAGCGTGCACGACCGCATGGCCGCTCGGGAACAGCTTGATGCCACCCTTGTCCGTGCGTATTATCCAGCTTGGTCTATCACCAGTAAAGAAGACGCCGGTGAGCATGTAGTCTCCGTTGACGTTTACAGATGTGTTAGGTGAAGTAGCAAAGGGGACGAAGGTGCGGGATATCCGCTTTTGTTCCGCGAGTACAGTTTTTTCTGTTTCTTCTTGTCTGGACAATTCAAATGTCCTTGTCAAGACTTTTGTAAAAATGACCTTTAAAGAAGTGGAACGCCCGCCGGATGGAGCCGTAGAAAGGGGAGTAGGGTGAATTTCGTAAATTGCCAAGTGTCCGCAACGCATGAATACCTAAAGGCTCATCAGACGATGAAACCAATAATAAGGGGGAGGTACATACAAGAAGATGGGGAGTTGGAGCCGACTCTCCCAGTGGCGCAATGAGGATCTGTTCAATATCGAGGTCATGCGGCTTGCGTGGGGGATCTTGAGGAGGGGACGGCGTTGGCGGATCGAACGAGTCACTTAGCACGGGCTCGAGCGTGCTGATGGCCGCACTCGAAAAGACGAGCGTCAGCCTCGGGAGGGACCATACCTTATCAAGGTAGCATCGTCAATATTTCGAGTCTCAAGTAAGCACACGAACAAACCTCCATGACGCCCTGGGGCCGGATAAGCACTAGCCATTGGGTGATATACCCTGTAGTTACCGCAGCCTGGAGAGTCGAGGTGATATTCCTATCAGCACCACTGTAAGTGGCGACAGTGCTATCGGATGTCGTCATTTCAAAAACGCATGATGCGTCTGTGTAGAAACACCCCGCCAGGTACCGAGATGACTAGTTGGATCACCGTTGGTGCCTTCTCTATGATGACAAGGTACCATCAGACATTACCTTTTCGCCCATCGGCGACATGTCTTTTCTTCTTATCTTGCCTCTCTCTGTCTCGCCGATGAACAAGCCGATGGTTTCGTCCTCTCGGAGGATCAACACAAAAGGATCGCATATGCTACATGCCTTGATCCTAGCACGCGGCATGTTCCCATCCATGTCCTTGATGACCTGTCTCTCGGTACCGTCTACTCATCAGGAAATCAAGCGACACGGATGCGCCTGGACAACAAGAATACGCACCAGGTTCGAGGACACGTATAGCATTTGTCATCACATGCAAAATAGCCGTACGCTGAAAAAACGGACCGGCACTGACTGTCGTCCCCGGAATACGAGTCGGAATTGCCAAGTCCGTCTTGGCAGCCCTGGTCGCAATCTATAGAGCCAGTCCCGCTCCTAGATCAGCTCATCTCATCTCGAAGCTCGAATTAGGGTAGAGAAACGCACGCGGGATACCCCAGGGGATGGATTGGCGTCCGTACTAATAATAATCGTATCGTTCTCGCCGGCAAATAATCCGCCGCTGGTCATTTTTTCATATGACGTACCATTTACTTTGTGAGACTGCCGGACCGGGAGAGACCAAATCCCACGGGCACCACCCAAAACGTGGAGCTTGCGCTTAGTACGAACAGGAAGATCGCGCTGGACACCGAGAATGGTCAGCAGCGGATCCAACAGGGGATTCAAAACTAGAGTGCATTGGCATACCTGGAAGAGAGTAAAGCCACCTAGATGACCGCTCCCTGTAGCAACCACGAGCTCAGGAATGTATCGCTCCTATCGACGTAGAGGACAGCCCATCACCAAACAAATAACAAGTACCCCCGAGCAGTTATTAGCCATGTGTACGAATACCCGGATCGGAGACGTCAACGATCACAAGAAAGCAGAATGAAGGACCGAGACGCACCCCTATTTTCGACAGCGAGAACGTCATATCTGCGATTGGTCCGTAGGCAGGAAGCGAATCGCACAAGGAAAGATGGATCACGGAACGCGTCCGCAGGACGTGTGTTCCAGGAGTCACACCATTTGCAGCCGTTTGGGTCACGGGCTTGGACTCCCCATATAAATCTTTCGGACGGCTTGGCGTCAGTGATGGACATTCAGACGCGATCTCATGTTAGCTCACCATCGTCATCGAAATCATCGATATCCATCACGTTTTTGGTATCCACTACAGCGGTCGGTGCTGCATCTGTATCCTCTGCTTCACCTTCCTCTATCTCTTCCTCAACTCTCACTGCTCTTAACAATACCGACGGACCAACTGTGCTCCCGACGAACAACAACCCCCCATCCAGTTGCCTTGCTACCGCAGGAATTGTGGTCTGCGCAAGCGCTGGAGAAAGAACCAGTCTTGATACCGTCCGACCTGCCGAGATGATTTCTACAGGATGGACCACTCCATCCTTCCTAATCACGAAGAACGTGTTCTCATCTGCAAAAGCCAGTCTGCTTCCTTCCAAGCCTAGATCTAGGTCTCTGTCGAGCGGAAGAGAGGGAATGTCGCTAACACGCGTAGACCATCCATTCACGGGGAGTGAAACCCGTCGAGCAGCTTGTTCGACATGGATAAGCGAATTGGTGGTAAGGACGATGACACCCCCGATAGACTGGGCGCAGGGAAGGAGCAAAAGAGAATCATAAGGGAGATTGTCCACAGCGGTAATGATGGGGTACGTGTGGCTGAGGAGATCGAGAGTAAATATGTATAAACGGCCTGTATCGCGGTATTCCTTGAGGCGACTAGAGACGACGGTCAAGAGGCAGCACGGGCGAGTGTGGAGTGCCAGTACTTACCCGGCCCAGGTTTTTTCAGACTGGCAAAGTACGGCAATGGTGGGGTTATGATACCCTGGCAGAAACACAAAGTCGACGACATTACGCAAGTTCGGGTCGACATCTGCAGCCAGATCCAAGACAAAAGAGGGTGAATAAGGTACTTCTCTATGAGTATTGTGAGTAATGGTATGAGTTAGATATACATATGAGGGAATACCTTGCGAGGCTTTGGTCTTGTTCCATGAGATCGAATTCCGCCTGAGTTTGGTAAAAGGGGAGGATTGCAAGGGAGTCTTTAGGGAGGGAGAGAGCAGCACAGCGGGATAAAGGGTCAGCACGGAGTTCTGCGCGGAAAAGGTGACTATCGAGAACTGCCTGTTGAAGGAGGCTCAACGAATGCGTCTCGACCAAGATGTGGCGCATACCATTTGTGGGCAACGCTCGTAGGTGTGGATAGACACCGTGACGAGGTCGTAGATGGCGCCGGACCATTCTAACAATGCAATCTATGGACGGAATCAGAGCGACTCAAGAAAAGAGAACGAGGCGTACCTTTGCATCTTTCAAAGAGACAAGGAGACGGTCGAGATTGTCGTCATTGGATGACATTGTGCGGACCTTGTCCATGCCGGTGACCGTTCCATGTAGTGTATGCTCGCGGAGGAGATGAAAACGCAAGGTGGTTGTAGCCCTTTGATTCAAGTTCGACTGGCTCGCTTTTTGAGAGTGCTTCAAGGATGGATTGCACCGACACTCACTTTGACTGCACCCACGTTGACCCAGCCCTCTCCAGACGGGTCCATCTCGACCTCACCCTCCACGGCCTCTGTTCCCTTCCGCACGTGGGCATGCCTCTCACGTTCGTTCTCAATATGGTCGCAGATTGGCGAGGGTTGTTTGCAGATGCCATAAACTCGAAGGAGGTTCGATCTCGCAGTGACGACGTTCACGAGCGTAGACGGCGTCGACGGGATGAGATTGAGGGCAACCGCGAATTCAACACCGCTCGGAGAAAGAACATCATGTCTAAGAGCATGCATAACAACTGCTCTTGCTGGACTTTCCGTGCTCCCTCCAGGCCACCGACACCGTGACATAGCATCACATGTAACTTGTCACGCCACTACCCCTGACTCCGAGTCGCCACCACGCAACTCTAACCTGAACGTCAACGTCGAACGACACGCTGCCGTCGACCCGTTGTGAGTGAACAGACGGCTAATTCAATTTGCAGTTTCTGGAAGCTGGTCGTGAGCACCGGCGCCCTTTGCTTGTGAGCGTTTCCCCCTTTACATGGCGGCCCCGTCCGCTATCCATCCATGTTCCAATTCCAATTCGAACATGCAACCCACATCAAGTCCGACTGGTCTCTCTGTGAACATCTCTCGATCAAGGTATGCTTCGATTCAGCTCGCAGCGGCTCAGGTGGTACTGGGCTATCACCCTGGCTGCGCTGCGCTGCGCCCGTTATCGTGCGTGACCATTTATAGGCATGCCCGAATGCCTCTCTCTGTCGCTCTTCTGTACCGCCCCTTTGACGATATGGATTATCTGACGATAGTGAGCCGACCAGATGCAGTCCATGCAGTGCTTAGCTGTGGTCGGCGAACCACGATTGATCGGGGGCGGTTTCTAACGCACTTCCCGAATACATCTGTTCGAAAATCGTGGCAAGGGCTCGTCAAACACCGCCCTACCATTGAACGGAGCCCTCATGCCATGCTGCTCATCTCGGCGGGATTTCTAATTGACGCAAGACTGTTCAGCGATTGGTAGCCGAGAAAGAAAGACTATGCAGACGGTATATGTGGGTGAAGGACGAGATCCTATCCGTTTCATGGTCTCTGTCGGGACGTGTATGATGCACGCCATCAGTCACTAGCCTGGCTCCACCCGACCGCTCTTTAAGCTCCGTGCAGGCGTTCGATTGGGCGTGATGTTGCCTGCTGCCTCGCCCTTTCCTTCGTTTTCCGTTTCGAAACACATTCGCAACTCAATCACTCCACCACGCCATGCACGAACGCACAGGGTATTCCCCCCTCCTTTATTCATGTCGTCTGGCAGCTGAATGGCAGTCGGTGTACTTCCATTGTGTTCTGAAGGGTTTGTTGTCTGCGCAGTTATGAGATGAATCTTCGCCATATACACGGAGCTATGTTTTATTCTACATTCTCCCCTCTGACATGAGCGACTCTCGTCGTGAACGCGGGTGGTACGTCGTTGGCAAAGCTGTCGCTGTCGAGCCTGCAAATCATCGTCTGTCTACCCCGCTCTTCATCTCGCAATTCGGAAAGGTGTCAAGGGTTCAGCTCGGGTGGTCTGGCATGGCGATCGACGTTTGAACTCGAGTTCCTGATGTGGCCAGATACTCCGTTCAATCGGTCACCTTCCTCTTAAACCGACACCAAAACAGGTCCGATACTCTTTCAGGCTGCTCGACGGCCGCTCCTTGACGTATACGCAGCGACACGTTGTCGTCCTTATATGCAACCGCTGCGCATCGTTACCCGTACGACACCGTGGCGCTCGACTCTCAGACATCACTAAAACGTTTCTGTTACACTTCCCCCTCACATACGGCTTGCCGAGAATGAAATCATGCAACGAGACGCCGGGGATAGCGGGGCGGGCGTCTCGCCACCGCCCAGGCTGTGGAGAGGTCAATCCGTAATCAGCTCCATCACCGAGTACGTCCATGTCTCGCACGGCCACAAACTTCTCTCGAGTTCTTTTGCCCCTAGAGCCACTCGATCCTCATTTGCTCGCGCAGGGTTCACATCAAAATCAACCTCATGCCCTGCAACCTGGTTTACTCGTGTTCACAGCATGCACCCAATCAGGTGGCACGTTAACAGCCCATATGCCCATTCATCTAGTCGCCAACCTCGATCCCCGAAAGCCTTGTGTGGGTTCATTTTGTTTCCCACCACCTGTACCAAAAGTCGCTCCCTCCGTGGTCCTATCCTTCCATTCTTATAAGTACTGCCCCCCGCGCTTGTATATTCGCCCCACTCTGCTACGCCAGATCAAGGTTGAACTATGGCTGGTGTATTCGTTTCTTCAAATCCTTTGTCGTCGTTTAACCCTGGCGTTCGACCGCCCTCAAGAGTCGACCGAGGCGGCGCCGGTGGTCCTTCGGGATCATCCAAGGTTAGTTCGCTCATTGCCCTCGACGTGATAATGAACGACGGCCAACTCCCCACCCCTTGACAGAACTATGTCTTGCCAGTGCCTTCCGGCTTTTCGGTGCGCGTCTTCAAAGCACCGACTCTTTCTGCTTCCGCCCATCAGTGCTCAAATGCCGGTGAACAGCTGTCCGCCGTCACCACAAGAGGTGACGTTGACTACAAGCCGTCATCACATCGTGACCCTCGCTCGTCGGGCCCCCCGGTGCGTGATGCTCCTCGGAAACTAGTCAAGCCACCGCCTCCATCCCACGCCCACGTCCATGCCCCACATGAAGACCGAGATCGAGATCGAGAACGGGATCGCGACCGAGACCGAGGGTATCGTGATACCAGAAGGTTCGGGTTCATCCACCCCGGACCCGTCCCAGATACCTACATCTATGAGCGTTCCATCGCGTCCTCGAAGTCGGACCGCTACCATGACTATTACTATCCACCGTCGTCGGAGAGCACAGTGAGCGAGATCGACTCTCTCTTCTCGCTGAACTCTACAGCGTCGAGCAATAGCAGTGTGGACGACGATTGTCCACCTCGAGGCAGGCTCCAGGCCGCACCTGAGCGGAGACCGTCGTTCGGTCATGGTGGACAACGACCTGGGACGCCCTTTTCCATGGCATATCACACGTGCCCGACTTGTTCGGAGATGAGCAGTAGCCCACCACCCCGCTCGGCGAGTCGGTCTGATGGCATAGCGCATGCCTCTCGCCCACTACCTACACCCCCTGTGAGCGCCCGGCTCCGCAAAGACAGCCTTGTGCTTGCAAGCGAGCGTTCGGTTCTACCGGAGACCACGCGGCCGCGACTCCCGCAGCTACGTATTGGAGACCGACCTGCCTACCCTGCTGACGCTCCACAGGGCGCATGGCCCTCAGCGGAAACGGGGGGGTATCTCTCGACCTCGCCGCCACCGCTGACCCGCTCGTCCTCGATGAAGAGTAGCGGGTCCGCAGGAAGCAGCTCGCTCGGCGGCGCCGTGCCCCCACCGCCGGGGCTGAACATCCACTGGGAGTACGGCCCAACTATCGACATTGCCGCAGACCAGCCACACCGTCAGCCAAGTCGCCGCAACTCTGATGGAGACCAGGGTCAAATCATGCCTCCACGCCCACGCCGCTCCAGCACGGTCCCCCCACCACGTTTCGTTCGGTGGTGTGAAGAGCTGGTCTGCCCAAGTCCAATCCTGCCAAGCCAGAGAAGGAAAGGGTGGTTCAACAGACGAGGGTGTGTTTCTTCTCTCTCTGGTCTAGCCAATTTTAGACATGAACCCTGACTGATCGCGACTGCCCCTTCCCTTTTTCCCTTGCTGAATCGGTGGACGCTCGGGAAAGTTTAGGGATCAGCTGTGGCGCAATGATGGCTCGTACAAGCCTCCTGCGCCGGGCGAGGACTATCCAGAGGACCTGGATGACTACCCAGAATCAAACGAAGGCTGGCAGAACGAAGACGGCGTCCGGATCGACCTCAACAGGAGGCTTATACCCAAAGCGCCACTGCGCTCGGTCCTTAAACGGACAAATTACTGTAAAGAGAACAGTATCATAGCCGGATACCTCACCAACGGTCCAGCATCACCTACGTCAGACGATGAATGAGTAGGGAATCGGGTCCTTTGCCCGCCTCCTGTTTCGCCCCACACTTTTTCTTCTTCATCTCCCTTTTGAACAGAATGGCCTGTCTCGAGTCCCTAGCTACGTGTGTGCACGATCTTGCCTCGGTGTTTATCGTATTTATGTGTGGGGCTTCGTTGTCAGCATCGCATCGTGTCAAGGATGGTAACCCGCTGTGTATCTCGTCCCTTCCTTCCCTCCCCCCCCTTTTTTCCTTTCCATGCGTGTTTTCGCGGATCTGGGATCCACGCGGTTCTGTATCACGAGTCGTTTTTCGTATCGTGTTGTATGGGCGCGCAACGCGTCATGTAGGGCAATACGTATACTTGGCGCGCACGCTGGATGCAGGGACGGACGGGACGGACTGAACGACGTCGTTGGGGGAGGTGGGGCGACGGTGTGCGGTGCGTCGTGTTACGTGTACGGCGACGGTGTCGAGCGGGGACACCCACGACGGCCCCCCTCGGACCCTTGACGACACACGCACCACCCCCACCGGCAAACACGAACGAGGCACACGCTGTGGCGAGGGAGGGGGGGGGAAGCGAGACAATCCACTCTCAACACCTTGACCACCCCCATTGTGTTTCGCAAGACCCTTTGACGGTGGGTGATGACATGGGCGGAGAAAGGTGCTGAACGGAGGGCTCGAGATCCGGTCGAGGGTCGAACGGCGTGTGTACGTACCCGGTGCACCTAGCGTCGCTAGGAGGAGCCGGTGCTCGTCATTTCCCCGACTCCCGTCATTCTCGTATTCTTGTACTACGCACGTGAATCAATGCCTACCCGACTCGCTTCGCACCTTCGCATCAGACTCGCCCTCAGATAGCCTGACACCGTCTCTGGAGCCACGCCAACGCACGCGCGTCTCTCCCCTCGAGCAACGGCCCCACCTTGCACATCACCTCTGCATGATACGCATTCAACCACTTCTTCTCCTCCGCCGTCAGGATCGACAGTTCGATCAAGCTGGTCTGGATGGGACACTGGTCCACACACACCCCACCAACACACTCGTCAGATCGTCGAGCATGCCATCGCACATCAGAACGTCAGACTGACCATCGTGACCCGTTCAAAGCCCAGGTACGCATTGTTCCCAAAATGGTGGCGCGTCTTCGCTTCCCGAACGATGACCACGCTCTCGATGCGTATACCCCACTTACCGTCGGCGTAGTATCCGGGCTCTGTCGGAAGGTGCGGGCCATCGTTCTCAGTAACCTGCGATCACGGTATCGTCGCGCTTTCCCTTACCGTTCGACACCACCATGCCTGGTTTCAGCCCCGTACTGTTGTACGCTGGTCTGTAGTCAGTCCACGCATGTGCAGCACGTGTCGTGTGCCCCTTACCGATGCGCGTGCCAATGCCGTGGGGACCTTTCAACCAAGTAGTGTAAGTTTCATCGTCAGGTACCCTCCGGGGAATCTGATACCTTCGTGGACGTTCAGAAAATGCCCAACACCGTGGCCAGTGCCGTGCCTGCATGTTTTCAGACTGTTGTGAGAGCAACGTGTGCCGTGCACAGGAATAAGCAGACCTATAGTCTACACACCGACGATCAGATACCTCTCGTACCACTCAGTGAAACCAGCGATCACCCACCCAGACCATCCTGCCACAACGCCCTTCTCGCCCATGAATCTCTACGGCGTCGTCAGCGTTCCAAGTCAACTCAGACACGCATTCACACACATCACGTATCCTGTGACACAAGTCAACAATTGGCCCGCAAGTGGCAATCATGGACCCACCAGTCGTCCCAGTGGGAAAAACACCACAGTCAATGGCAATGTGACCTTGCAGAACCCGGGTGAACGCGCGTTTCTCCTCTCCAGACGGTGTTCCGAAATGCTGTCACAATTTTTCTGTGATCGGTCTTTGACCTCACAACTACAGTACTTGCCCATGTACGAGTGACATCCGTTGTTCCGTCGAGATACTGGCCTGGAAGAGTCGATGAGTCGCGCTTCACACGCCCTTTTGGTCGTTCGTACCGCCCGAGTCGCACAGATAGATCTTGTCGACAACAGGGTTAGCGGGGAAAACGACAGTTCCGTACGACGAGTACCTTGTCCTTTGCGATGACGGCACAATTGTTGGGGTCCGGCGAATAGTGAACGATAGCTGAGGCACGTTATCACCGTCAGGCGTACGCACTGCGAAACGCGCGTGAGAACCGACCTGCGTTCGGACCAACGGAGGAAATCGTGCTGAAAGACGGTCCACGGAACATGTCGAGCTCACTACCAAAGATCAGACACGGGCCTTCCAAAGGATGGCTACACACGATCTAAACTGCTCGAGCTTGTCTGACCCCTGGATCTCGTTCAGGACAACGCCCTCGTGGAGCTGTTCTTCGAGCCATGCAAAGTAACGAGCCAGTGCAACGCCATCACGTATGTGACATTGCCGAAAACCTTCAATCTCAGTGCTGTTCTTAATCGCCTTCATAGCCGTGACGGGCGGCGGGACGATCACCACATTCTCCTTTTCGAGGCGTGGGTGCTGACTGGACCCGGAACGTGACATGAACTCACCTCGCCGAGTGCATGGACAACCGCGAGACTCGTCTTGTCACCGAGTAATACGGGCTAAAGATCATGAACTCGACAGGCCGTAGACACCTCATCATGACACAGTACCTTGTCTTTCTTCACCAGACCTGTCTTGACAAGGTCCTTTAGGTAAGGAAGGAATGCGTCGTAGGGCCTCGTCATCACGTCCTGACCCAAGTGAGCCAGCGCCGCATCATCCACCTGCGTCTTGTTGATGAACAGCACGGCCGAGTCCCTTTTGACGACCGCATATGCGAAAAAGACTGCCATACGTTAGCGTGTCCATCCCAGCACGGAGACAGTCAGATGCGTACCAGGGTTGTACTCAATATCCGTTCCACGGAGATTGAACAACCACGCAACCTCGTCCAGTGAAGTGACGGCCAGCGCAACCGCGCCTTTCTTGGCCAATTCTTGTCGTACACGACCGAGCTTACTCCGCAAAGCTTCCCCTAATACGAGTTAGCATGAGAACATCGAGCGAGGTGACACATCCAAACCCGAGTACTTGACGTCCAAAGCAAAGACCGGGCTTGTGGGTCGCCGAGGGCGTTCAGCACCCCACACGGTGTCGACAGGATTTTGTAGCAGGGGGACCAACGTGGACCTCCCAAGCAACTTGGCGAGTGCCTGCGCATCGGCTGTCGTTCACACGCGTCCATGTTCGTTTCAGACGACGATGGGATGGACAACATACTCGCTAGAATCAACGTTGGGTCAATGCCGATTCTTGTACCTTGATCGAGGTTCTAGGCTAGCGTTACGACCGATGGGGCATGACGCATTCGCGAGCGTACCTTTGGGAGGAACTCCTGCCAGCTCGGAACGTCTCGAGAACCGTCAGTCTCGCACTGTCCTCTCGGGCCATCACGTCGATCTACCTGGTAAGCCTTGTTTCATCAACGTCCAGTTACTACAAACGTCGAACTCAGTGGATGACATGTAGCGACACGTCTGTTGCTCACTCGTCCAGCTGCTGTTCGGCTTGTAAAAAGTAGCGGCCATCGGTGAAGAGAAAGGCGTCTTTGAGGGTGATGATCGCACAGCCTACAGATCGACACATGAGCCCGAATCGCCACGCCGATCTCACGTCCGTCAAAAAGTATCCGATTACCTGCCGAGCCGGTGAAGCCAGAGATGAATGCTCGCCGTTTATCCGCCTCGGAGGGGTATTCGCTAAAGTCTGGAACAAACGGGGCCTCTGTCGGCGTTTTTCGATGGGTCAGAGGGGCGAACAGACACGCACGCTCGTCCTCGCTGGGAACGACGACAGCGCCGACGTCCACGTCCTGGTGTTGCATGAGCGCCCTAAGGCACGCCAGACGTTCTGAGGTGTCGATCCTAGCCGTTCGTATTGCGCCCATCGTAGCGGACGAGGAAGCGAATCTAGGGGAGCGAGGTTTAGAATGGGATAGCATGGCTGGTGTGGCGCGGGAGAGATAGCGCACATGCCATCGACATGGACCGAACCACATGCTTTGGGATGCGGAGAGTCGCGTGACGTGACCGTCATGACCAAGGCTTGGTCAGCAATGTCCCAAATGGGTCAGTTCGCTATGGACCGACCCGACTGTGGACCGAACGGATCAGACATCTCTGTCTGGACGACAGACTGTGCACGACGCCTGGCTTGACCTCTGTGTGGGCCGGAGTGGGCGCCAGGCCATGGTGTCCAGCTGCCCCACTCCCTCGGGCACGGTGGACAAAGGAAACGCGGCGTGCCCAACACCCACACCATCCGTCCACACCGCTGATCCACAGGATGGACACTCCCGCAACATAAAAGATGACCCGCCCAGGTCAGAACAGTCAGATTCGAGTTCGCCATGCAGAATTACGCGTACACGGACGAGGTGATCTGTCGGCTCAACGGTATGTGCACTCCCAGCTCCTGGTGCATCCCGTTGACCCGTCTTAACATGACCATCCAGCCTACGCCTTAAGCATCCCTCCGCAACCGCGTATCGGGTATGATCTCGTGCACGAAGAGATGTACGTTCCGGTCGGCTACCTCCCCATCAAAATCACCCAGTACTTCCGATGGAATTCGGTCACCTGCCGCCCCATGGTCCACCACTGGGCCATCTTCATACCCACGTCACCGGTCCGGGGGGTGGGGAACTACTACGAGCTCGCCGGGGATTCGCAGCCGTACCACATCCAGAGCACGATCGATAGCTTCAACGCACGGCGCGGGTTCGAGCGAGGGAGCCATACGGTTGGCTATGTCTTGCCAGTTATGCTGCCTGACCTCGAGGCGTGTCTTGCGCTCGTCCCGGTGGAGAACACGAAGCGACACTGGAACAGCCGGAATTGGGTGTGCGACGCATTGCGGCGGTTGAACCATCCACTCATGTTTGCGATCGGGATGACGCTGGAGAAGTGGGTCGCCCAGATGGCCATCGTGTCGGCTGCATGGGAAACGGGCGACGCCGATTAGGTGCTGGCGCTTCCGTAGGGTGTCGACAGTGAGACGAAAGCGTGAAAGGAACACGGGGGGGATTCGTGCATCTACTGTATGACACATACCATCTGTTGGTCGAGGTCGTGTGTACTTCAACTAGACTGTGCGGACGTTGTGCCCGAGCGATGGCGTGCACGTGTACAAGCAGTCGACACCGAGTAGGATTTCGATCACGCACGCTCCACGCCGTACGAGCCCCCTGAATATGGCCCCAGACACGCTGGCATGTTCCCCCGAAAGAAACAGACGCAACGCCGCACGACGACCGGGTGCAGAGGAAAGGCGCGCCTGGAAGGATGATGGGCGTCATGCGTATCCACCGGATAGGCACACGCCCCTTCAAACGGCGCCGTGGATCGCACATCCAGGGGAGGGAGGGGGGGAGAGGACGCTTCTAAGCCGAGCCAGGTACACGAGGCACCCACAGGCACGGCTTCGGCTTTTTTCTGTTGGACAATAAGAATGAAAAAAAAAAAAAAAAAAAAAAAAAAACAGGGCGGTCACAACGTACAAGGGGGGGGGGACGACCACGGCAAG
>JBBPJW010000158.1:0-51334 GCA_038088935.1 Pulveroboletus aff. viridisquamosus
TGACATTTCGCAGCCGTTCTTTTGGGCGGTCATGACACTGCAAATGATGCTTCATTCGCTGCGTATATTCAGTGGACAAGTAAGTCGGGGTTCTTCTCGCACGAGGGACGTTTTCTGACTGCAACGCGTGATAGAACGAAGTACAGCCGCCCATTCTGGTTTCCCTTGCTCTTCCACACCTGCCGCCACCATTTCCGTCATTGATCACAAACGGGCTGCGGTATCTGCGCATGGGAAGTGCACTCATGGACGACGTGGCCGCCATTGTGTTTGGTATTGGGATGATCATATTGATCACGTCTTGGCTTGCTGACTAGACGTGTCTTTCGCTATATTCTGGACCATTTTTCTTGACATGCAGGTTACCGTAACGTGGTCATGGTAATATATATGAGGGTCCCATCACATGTCTATCCACTGCTCGAGGATGGGCAGAACATCAAGGAAGAATCGCTGCGGCTCCGGTCTTGGGTCGACTCGGTGAACTGAGCATGTCTTGGACTTGTGCCTCCAGCTCTTCTGGCGAGGTCTTTGCAACATCGACCCTGCGCCGCTTAGTGATCTGTGCCAACCGTTCTTTCTCCTCGCCAGGCAGTATGGGGTGACCAGCTGCGAGTGCGGCAGATTTAAACGCCTTCCACGGATCACCCCCGGCGAGGTCCATGAGTTCCTTAGTGATCGTCGTCGACCACTTGTTGGACATGTCGATTGTCGACGTCGCCCCGTTGTCTGTGCAATTCGTTCCAAGTGCAAACACACACACACGAGTTCGTCCCGTTGAGCAGGGAGTGCAAACGAATGGTAATAAAAAAAAAGGGCTCACCAAACTCGACCGTCGCCTGGGGTGCCCATCTTTCGTCGCGCGTCTTGGAGACTTTATGGACGACAATCTCGAGGAGGGGATTGGCCCATCGAATCCGTGGCAGTTCTTCCTTGACAAAGTGCCTGACGCGCATGGTGGCGCGTCAGCAGCAGTGTCTCTCGTTTTCGACAGGATAGACTCACCGTGCACCCATGTGGTCGTTCTTCGCTGCATACGTCAAACTGATGCGCCGAAGCCCATTCAGTGCGAGTTGTGGGCCAGCATTGAGATGCTCGAGGATGCGGGAAAGATGAGATGGGGGTGGGATGAACTTGCCTCGTCGACGTGGCATGGATGCGCGCCCGTCGTCGTCTTGCAGGAACGCGTCGGCGTGCAGGTGAAAAGGGAAGGCTGCTTGGGCGTGTTGAATTCAAAAGGCGTTGCCTGCCTTTTTGGGACGACCCCTACATGAGAGAGTGTACACAGCGCAAGGAAAGCCTGTGGACTATTGGCCGTTTATCTACACCTCCCACTTTGTGTGGCCAGTTATCCACGTCGTCGACAGCGGCCATGCAAGCCAACACCATGGAGTTGGACAGTGGCCAGGTGTGGTCGGGTGTTGTTTGGTGTTGTTGAATCCAAAAGGTCTTGCCTTCCTTTTTTAGGTGATTGCACCCTGTGGACGACCGGCGACAGTCAAAACATGGCAGAGGAAGAAAGTCTCGTTCTACGCAGACAAAAGCGGAGCACTGCAGGCAATCGGTACATCCTACTTCCCACCCTCTCGTTGCCAGTGGTTTGCTGATCACCACTAGGATGGAATTAGCGTTAGCTGAGCTTGCACCCGAGGAGCCTCAGGATCCCGAGGAAGATGTTGATTTCGTCGTTGAAAAAGGTGCGTCATTGTCCCGTCCACACCATGTTCCTGGTTGAAATTTCTTGGACGCTGTAGAGGAGGAAGACGTGTTTGAGTCAGATTTCGCGAGCACAGACGAAGAGGTGGCACAAGAGGACGTCGACGAGGGGGATAGGACGGTGAAGGAGGAGGAACGGAGGGAGCGTAAGGTGGGCGCTGCCATTTCACTTTCGTTGTTCTGGATTTCGATCACAGGGCATGATCTTCCTTTCTCGCTTGTCCGCACTTCCTGCTTAGATTGCGCGAGTCCGCGTTGAAAAGGCCACTGCGGCTGCACACGCACGCCAGCAGGTAACGTTCAACCCTGAGGCAACGTCTTTGCAACGGAAACCAAAGTTGAGTCACAAGCCCAAACGCCGCGTCTCTCTCGGTGTTGTCGTGAATGCAGAGACAGGTGAAGTCATCGAGAGCGGTGCAGGAAGAGCGGGTGTCAAAAGACAGAGCCAGAGGCGGCATACGGTCATGAATACCTCGGCGACTGTGAATCGCATCAAGGATGCTGAGGAGAAGCGGGTGCGTTGTCCTTTCTCGTCTGCTGGGATCCGTCTCACAAGATGTCTCACATAGGCTACGATACCAAAGAAGACAAAGATTGCCACTCGATTACCGACACAAGACGAGCTCATCGCACGAGCACTTGACACTGAAGAGGGGAACATTACAGAGCACAAAGATTACCTCCGTCTGGAGGAAGAGAAACGTGCCAAGGCGCGTGTAGTGAAGCAAGCAATCGAAGGCCCTGTTCTGCGATGGATCAGCAGGAAGGAAACCATCCAGGTGGAAGTTCAACCGCCTCCGCCTCCAAAGGCTGCGACGAGCGCTCATCTGTATGGAAAATATAGCTTTGCATACGCGCCTGGCGTTGGGCTGGGTACGATAGGGAGTCAGGGGTATAGTATACCATTTTATGCGTACACCCCGCTCACAGCTCAGAGCGTCTCGCTGAAACCGCCAGAAGCAACCGCGCGTACATCAGCGACAACATCGTCGTCGTATTCGAACACTAATGCGAGTGGCTCCCCTGCAAGCCCGTCTACAGCACCAGTGCCGGCTGTATCGCAGTCTGCGCCTCCGTCGTCATCCACCTCTCCCCCGAATAACCAGGACCCCGTTCGACCGGCCACACATCCCATCTCCTCCGTCTCGTCAGCGTTACCATGGCAGTCGCAGCCACAGCAGTCACAACCTCAATCACAAACCCCAGCACATTCGCAACCCCAGGCGCAAACACAATGCTCAGCACAACCCCCACCCCAACTTCCATCTCCACCCATTCTCTTCTCCTACCCACCTGTCCCGACGACGCCCACACCCGCCATCTCCGAACGCACTGAAGTCTGCAAGAACTATGTTATTCACGAGCTCTCCCAGTCCGTTCCCTCCAAGCCCACATGGAAAGACACGATGTCGGCCATGTTTGGGAACGATGTGCAGTGGGACGAAGTGAAGGTGTTTACGGGCAAGGGGCGGCCGATGGGTGAGTATTTTTCTCTGCTTCATATATCGACTTTATTCCCCGTCTCCGTCTATGTCCGGATGACTCACCTTTTACTGCTTATCCATCTTTTGTCGTCGTTTGGCATTAGCCCGACCGGTTCGTACGTGTCCCATCACGGGCCAACACGCCAAGTACTGCGATCCGAGAACAAACGTCCCGTTTGCCAACGTCGCTGCATATGATGTGTTAACGAACGTATTGAGGAGGGGGTACGTGTGGTGTAGTGCGTTGGGGTGTTATGTGGGAACGAGTGAGGTAAGTCAAGAGACTAGGGGTCTAGGTGGAGAAGGGGAAGGGAGTGGAAGTAGCGGTGTGCCTATGGTCGGGGATCACGCGACTGGAGGACAAGAAGGCGGGAGTGCTAACGATGAGACTGAGAGGCCGGAAGATCGGACGACGAAGCGGCGCAAGGTTGGAGTTACAGACGGGTGATGGGGTGCGGCGAGTGGGTATGGACACATAACAACAGCCTCCATCTAAGGTGCCGTATACCCACTTGATTTTCTAGAACAGGTCATTCAAAGTAGCACGAAGGTCGATGCTACCTGGAATGTGTGGCCCCGGCAAGACTTCTGGAATATAAATCGAAAATTGGAACGACGCTGGACCATGTTCCACGAGCGGCTTCCTACAAGCGATACACGTCATCAACCAGCACCAGTACTAGCTGGCTCTTCACCGTCCTGGCAGGTAATTTGGCCAGATGATTGATTCTGATTCTGATGACTGCCAAAGCCATCAGATGGCATGAGTACCACCACCTAAATTGGCGTCACTGCCCGTGCACTCTGGCGACGGAGAAGGTGATTGTCCCGGGTTGGGCGCTCATCCCTGTGATAGCATCTGACTGGGATAGGTGTGGATCCAAGTCCCATTCGTTGGCCTCTCCGCCGCACACCGACTTACGACAAGGAGGAGTCTCCACTCCCTTCACTTCTACACAACTCTGTCACTCGTTCCCATTGACACCGAGCGTGTTCTGCGACTATGAAAGTATCGTTCCAAACGATCAGCACGTGCACTGCAAAGCAAAGGCGGCCCACGTATAAAACGTTCTCTGTCGATGCCCACTTCATACAGCATTGGCAGCACTCCCCGATGGCACCACAGCCCTCGTAGTTGACGCAGGTCTAGCAGGCCTCGGAACCGTCGCATCTGTTCTCCACCGGTTGCCGGGACTTGGTCGTCGTAGACGTCTCGTGCTATCGTCATTCATGCTGCCACTTGTCGGGGTAGGTGGACTTTCCCGTGTCCTTCGATCGTTCCCCCAATGCCTCGCAGGTCCTGGATAAGATTAGAATGGGGGACGACGTCATGTCAAGTGAGGTAAAACTCACCGAGGTCCATTTCAAGACGCACATTGGTCTCTTGGTTCGTCCTGACTTTTCCCTTCTCAAATCGTTCACACGTCACTCGTACTATATTCGCATTCCTCAGTACATGACCGAACGGGTTCTTGAGAAGCTGGCTAGTTTTGGTATCTCCGCCCATCAAGCCCTAACGGTGGTCGGGATGAAGCACAACGTGAAAAAAACCGGCTGACGGATGTCACGTTTGAAGACGGCAGAGTGATCTCTGCGAGATATGATATGTCGTCGGTATAGATGGCGTGCGCTCGGTGGTGAGTTCTGGTTTGCAATTATTTAGTGTCGCATCGTTTACATCTGCGCGCTCAGGTTCGTACGACCGCTTGCATCGGATTCAATGATCCGACACCCGAGTTGCCAGCGAGTGAAACTAACATCGCGCAGACGGTCATGGCGGACGATTCGTTTGGCACATTGGACGTGGAGACCTACTCCACCTTGTCCCCGAAGAGTTTATTCCTTTCCGAGTTCGCTATCAAAGGAATATTTGCAAAGCGTGGTGGATCGGTTTGTGCCGTCAGTTTTATCATCCGACCTTTCCATGGACTTCAAATTGAGGTCTATACAAATCAAGGAACTTGTCTGGTGACGCGTTTTCGCAACCGCGCTGCGATTGGTGGGCGGGTTTTGAATCTCAGGCTGTGGGCTGCGGTGTCTTCAAGAGAGGGCGTGGGGGAGCACATACAGGATGCCGAAATCAAGCCTCTTCCCATGCGGGCTTGATCTGCGACATTCAACTGCGCTCAAGATGATCGCGTTAACCAAGCACATTTTATCGGTTATGGGTACGAAGAAAAAGCACTCTTTCAGTTGGTGGTTGCCAGTTAAGACGACGACAGTGTGGAACTAGGGGCTGTGGTTCGCAGAGATATTTATCTGCTCACTTTTTTGAATGTCGACCTGGAGGATCGTCTGTAGCTCTGGTGAACGAGTGTGTACTGATTCGTCGTGGCTGGCCGGGCGGCCTACTTGAACAGGTTCTCAGACTCATTAGCGTCTGGGAGGTGACTTTTTGTATACAAACAAATCGGTCTTTCCTCCCACCGTAAAGTGGTGACTGAGGGGGGGGTCGTTGCCCTTCAGAACGTCGACAATTCAATCGTGTATGTTTTCGTTTTCAACCACTCCATATTATCTGTTGTCCGATTCCTGTATCCTGGATCTACGGATGCCACTAAAACAGTGCAACGGAACGAAAACGAGCAGCGAGATTGCGAGAATTGATGGTCGTCACCACCCTCAATGTCCGCATCGCTCCGCTCAGGATGTTGAACCTCCATCTCAATACATAGCCCTGAGACCGTCTACTCCTTTTGACGGTGACATCTTCCTTCTTTAATAATGGTCTACCCTTACAAGTTGGACCAGCCTAGAAGGTCATGCACAAGCCCGCTCGACG
Source organism: Pulveroboletus aff. viridisquamosus (assembly GCA_038088935.1). Classification (NCBI taxonomy): domain Eukaryota; kingdom Fungi; phylum Basidiomycota; class Agaricomycetes; order Boletales; family Boletaceae; genus Pulveroboletus; species Pulveroboletus aff. viridisquamosus. Next base: position 5,983 of record JBBPJW010000158.1, read on the forward strand.
TGAGAGAACGCCCAAAGGCCTCCCCATTCCAGCAGGACCAGGACAAATACATATCTCAACTATGGAACCTCCAAAACTCAGTTCAACTGCTTGAACTCAATAGCGACGTGGGTGTTGCACATCACCTCATCTCTGTTTTCGAATGTGTGCTGATGGTGTGGTCAATGTTCCACTAATCTTGCTTTGATGTTACACACGGTGACTCTTGTATCTGTTCCCCACGACTGGTAGCTCCCGCTACTCGTCTTCGTCTGTCTAGTGTCGCACGCCGGTTTTTGTCTGACGCGTTAATGCTGAATCAAATCACTGAACTGATGTGTCCTTATCGGGCCCGTCAACCTCGCATCCCAAGTAATGCGAAGGTGATCGATGAGTTTCCATGATGTCCACTTCCTTATGGCCGGAGCCGGGCCAGTGTACAATTCATCATCATGGCCGTTGTCCCCACCCCCGTACGTACTTCACTTCGTGATTTGTTTGAGGGATCTAACCTGGCTTCCTTTCATCATTTGGTGATTTTGTCGGATGGCTGTGTCCACTATCGAAAAGGTCACGTGTAACGTGGCTTCTGAGTCAAACATCGCATCGCGAAACGTTGTGGTCCACCTCTATCAAGCACATCCGTTCTGCTTTGTGAAAAGTATTCCTGTATTTTTCTGTATGATGAGGTGGGTGATGGGTGCATAATCTCTCTTTTACTATCACTAGTGACGGTTCAACGTTATTTGCTGAATTGGGCAACACTGGTGTGGCGTGGGATTTAGCAGTCAGCAGCCACATTCAATTCACCATTTAGCTTTATTAGCCACTTTTACAATGGAAGCCACTTTTAAGAAGGAAATCAGAGTAGCCCTGAGACCTTGTCTTCAGAAGAGGGCCATTTCACTTCAGTTATACTTACAGTGACTCAAAAATATTATGCAGCTAGTGAACATGATAGTCTTTAGCATGTGACCATGGGAACTATAGAGCATGTGATACAAAGGGTTGCATAGTCATGTGACCAGGAGCATGTGATTATGCAAATGAGTATCCTTATAAGAATAACCCTAGGCTAAGGCTAAGTTTTTTATATTAGAGTACTTCCTTGCATCAGATATCAGTTACATGATATGGCAGATCTCAGATGAGATCCAGGTACAGTCCCTGATGACATCTGATCTCAGGATCTAGATTAGGATCTGCATCCATGGCAGAGATTCAGATTAAATCTCCTTAACCTTGCTACTAAAATGGCAGCAGCTATCCTGATCTTGATACTTGAAACAATTTTGATGGATGCTCCTAAACTGTCCTGGAAAGATAATATGGCTTTTATAACTAGTGGCCCCTAACTAGGTGATAAAAAGAAGGGATAAGACCTAGGCCCTTGTGTAAACCTAATAGCCAGCAGCACTAGCAAACTAGCCTATATAACCAGCCTAGAGGTCAAGAGAGCAAGACTGGGTTTTCCCAGCTTGCATTTCCTGTCTTATATATTGCCAGAGTCTGCACACAGATCATATACAGGGGGCCTATCCTAAACTATGCTATCTATGGACACCAATAGCACTACTGGCTCTATTATAAAAGAAAGGAGAATGCATGGGGCAGGAATGAGAAGTGAGGCAGTGGCCTCATGAATCAAGAGATAAGTATGGAAGAGAACCACACCATAAGAATGTGGGAGAATGAAAGTACACAGGTTCTTAAATATAAATAAGGCATGGCCACCTTAAGGCTGAGGAGATCTCATCTGAATCTCTGTCACAGATCAGATTCTAATCTAGATTGTAAGATCAGATATCATTGGATACTGAATCTAGATCTCATCTGAGATCTGCCACATCATGTGACTGATATCTTTGTGCAGGGGAATACTCTAATATAAGAACTTAGCCATAGCCTAGGGTTATCCTTACAAGGCAACTCATTCACACAATCACATGCTCCTGGTCACATGACTTTGCACCCATTTGCATCATGTGCTCTACAGTTTCCATGGTCACATGCTGTGAACTGTCATGTTCACTAGTTATATAACAGCTACTGCCATGTCTCCTTTATATTTCTAATCCTGTATACCTTTCTTTCCATTCTCCCACATCCTCATGATATGGTTTCTCTTCCAATCCAATCCCTTGATCCATGAGGCCACTGCCTTATTTCTTCTTCCCACTCCATGTCTTTATCTTATCTTATATATTAGCTGAGTAGTTACTGCTATTAGTGTTTTTAGATAGTAGACCTTAGAGTAGGCCTTCTATACTTGGTCTGTGCACAGATCCTGGCAATATATAAGGCAGGGGGTGCAAGCTGGGATTTTCCCAGTCTTGCTCTCTTGATTCCTTAGCTGGTTATACAGAATAAGCTCTTTCCTGCTGACTTCTGGTTTATACAAGAAAAGTAGCCTTATTCTTTCTCTATTCATCTAGTTAGGGGCCACTAGTTAAAAGCCTCACCAGTTTCTCAAGACAGTTAGGAGTGTTCATCAAGGTTGTTCAAGTATCAAGGTAGAATGGGTAGTTACCTGTTTCAAAAAAACTGTTCCAATATTTGCATGTTTTGCACTAAATGCAATGGCTATCAATAACTACTAATTATCATGCTAGACTATGAGTATATAAAATGCAGTACTTGTTCTTGGCTTTCTATTGGTTCAATAATCAAAGCACTTGGTTATGTTTTGGTAATATGGCAACCATATCAAAGTAACAACTCATTGGAATAGTTTTTTGACTTTAAATAGGATATGGTATTTAGTGCCTGGTATAATCTCCCTTGGCCTTGATAACTGCTTGAATCCTTGTAGACATGCTTTCTATCCATTTTTGATACCCCTTTACAGAAATTCTTTTCTACTCTACCATTACTCTATTCCATAATTGATAAACTCCTATAGATGCCCTCTTATAATCTAAAAGGCATTTTTTCAAATGACTCCAAGTGTGTTCAATAGAATTAAGGTCTGAAGATTGAGCAGGCCAATCTAGAAGCTTGATATCTTGCTTTTTAAACCAGATTTGAGCTCTTTTAGGGGCATGCTTGGGATTATTATCTTGCTGAAAAATAATTTTATCTAAAGAAATTTCAGAATTCTTTATGCTCTGCAATAATTCTTTCTTCAAAATTACCACATACTATTCAGTATCCATTCTTCCCTTAACCTTATTTAAAACTCCCATATCATTCCATCCAATATAATCCCATACCATAAGTAATCCTTCTTTAAACTTGAATATATCTTTAATCTTTTTAGAACTTATTTCCTCTTTTTTCTTTTTTCACACATATTCTTGTTCATTTGATCCAATCTATTGAATTTAGTCTTATCTGACCAAATTACCCTTTTCCAGTTCTCTATAGTCCAATGCTGGTACTTTAGAGCATAGATCAACCTGTTTTTTCTTTACCACAGCTTTCAAAGAAGCTTTCTTGATGGTATTTCTGACTGTTTGTGGGCAGAAAGAAGTGCTGACAATAGAATTGATAAAATAAGTGGCCTGAACTGCATTACTGGCCTTTTCAGTAAGAATTTGTTAAACAATAGTATGCTTGTTAATAAAAAAAAGTTTTGAAGAATAACTACCATGATGATTTTTCTACAGAAAAGATCAAGAGAGGCAAGAGAGATAATATTATTTCTTTAAGCAGCAGAAAGATATTTTATAATAAAAATAAGGAAATTTATTTGTAATAGTAGGATTTATATATGCTGCAGGCTAATTAGTGATATAAGGTGATATAATATATTACTTACCTAAGATATATAATTATCTTATAGCACTTCAGGGTCCAATATATGTAATGGGAATTCAAAGTCAAAAAACTGTTTCAATAAGTTGTTACTTTGATATGGTTGCCATATTACCAAAACATAACTAAATGCTTTGATTATTGGACCAATAGAAAGCCAAAAGCAAGTACTGTATTTCATATACTTATAGCCTAGTGTTACATATTCATGTGCAACCACACTTTTACTTCACATGATTATGGGAGATATACTCCTCTTCAGATAACCCTAGCTTAGGATCTGACTTCTTATAAGTATCTTCATGATCAGTGGTTATGTGACTCAGAATCTGGGATCTTCCCAGGATCTGCCCATGGATCTTACCTATCTAAATCTTAATGCTATCTCCATGGATCTAATGGATCTTAAAATCTGCATTTATAATCTGATCACATTTGTGATAGAGATTCCCATTCTTATGTAAGATCCTAATCTTCCACCACAAATCTTATATTCTCTTCCATTCTAAACCCTTGATATATGAGGCCACTGCCTCACTCTTTTATATCTGCTTTATGCTGTCTCCTTATCTATTTAATAGTATGCTTTTACTGCTAGTGATATCCATAGCTAGTAGGTAGTCTAGGGTAGGCTTAGTGTACATGGTCTGTGTACCACCCTGGGCCATATATAAGGGGCAGGTATAGATGGTCAAGTTTCTCCAGACTTAGTTACTTTGAATTTTGCAGTTTGCATTTCTTTAAATCTCAGCTCTTTTTAAAGCTCAGCTTATAGTTGCATGAGTATGAGTCTATTCCAAGTCCTTCTTTATCAATCCCTCCTTGGTTGCTTTTTTCCAGAGCCTCCATTAGAGTTTTCTCTTTATGCTTCTCCTTTGTTTTTTAGCATCTAGATTTAGCCTCTGGGATTCAGAGTTATAACACCTAGCATGATAATTAGTAGTTATTAATAGCCATTGCATTTAGTGCAAAACATGCAAATTTTGAAACAGTTTTTTGAGTTACTATATGCTTTTTTCTCCAAGTCATTAGTATAAGCTCCTTTGACTCTCTATTTGTTGAAAGGTGATATTATGCAGAGATTAAGTAAACTATAAGAACTGTTATGGCTCCAGCCTAACACAATGGTCTCACGTGACCATGAGAGTCTGTAGAGCATGTGATGCTCTGATCATGAGATCAGTAGCACGTGATTATGTGAACAAGTTGCCTCATAAGGCAAATTCTAGGCTAAGGTCTAAGTTTATTCCCTTCAGAGTATTCCTTCAGCACAGTATAGTCACGTGATGTGGCAGATCTCCGATGAGATCTAGATCTATCCGATGAGATCTGATCTAATGATCTAGATTAGGATCTGATCTGTGGCAGAGATCCAAATGGATCTCCTCAGCCTTCAGGTAGCCATGTCTCATTCATAAGAATAGTGCTTCTCTTCCATACCCTTCCCTTATCTGTGAGGCCACTGCCTCACTCCTACCTCACACCCTATGCATTCCTACTATATCTATTTGAGGTACGAGCCCCTTCTGCTATTGGTGTTCCATAGATAGTATACTTAGGGTAGGCTCCCTGTACATGGTCCGTGCACAGCCATTGACAATATATAAGGCAGGGAGTGCAAGCTGGGGTTTCCCCAGTCTTGCTCTCTTGACCTCTCAGCTAGATCCACAGTAGTGATCTAAAGACCTGATCCAAGAAGGATCCCTTGTTATAATCATTTTTCACATCATGTGACCATGGGACCTTTTACCTTTCACTTTTCACCTCTTCACCTCTTCACATTTTCACAATGTCACATTTTCACATTTCACTCCTTCACTCTTTCACTCTTTCACAAATCACAGCCTAGACCATGACATCATTACCTGGCAGCTTCCTCATGGAACTGCTATGGTACTCACTCCTTTATTGCCATTGGTTGGCTGACTGTAGCATACTTAGGGCTGGAGCCATTTACATGGTCCATGCACATACCTGTAGCATATATAAGGAGGCTGGCTCAAGCTGGGCTTTTTCCAGTCTTGTGCACTTGAGCTTTTGCTTTATACAAGTTCCTTGATTTACTCTACTCTTGCCTAGTTCTCTTGGGACCTAGTTCAAACCCAAGCTTTGCATTCAGCAGTGATCACTAGTTCCAGACTCGAGGTTTTTAGTTCAATGGATTAACATCTGTTTCATCCCTCTTCAGCTCTTGCTTCACTGTCTAGTTCTCTGGTTTATACAAGAGCCCAGGGTCTCACTCAAAGGTTGTCTAGTTTGTAGCCACTAGCACAAAAGCTACACAAGGTTGAGGTTCTAGGAGTGTCCACCAAGGAGCAGTTCAAGTATCAAGGAAGAGTAGGTAGTCTCCTGCTTCAAGAACCTTAGTAGATGTCAAGCTACTAATATTAAAGTAACTACCTATAAAAACTATGGTAGTTTAATATTACACTAGGCCTGAGTAGAAACTAATGTAGATCTTATGGCTGTGGTGGGGCTATGGAAAAGGCTTGACAAAGGTTAGTCTTGTTGCAAACCATGCAACGACCACTTTCACTCTCACGTGATCGTGGGAATCCCAACCCTATTCAGGCTAAACCCTAGCTTAGGACTTGGTAATACTTTACAAGTACTCATAAGGTTAGTGACCATGAGGCACATCTAGGGATCTTCCTTGGATCTCCCCTGGATCTTCCCCGATCCCGATCTCATCTATCTCATCGGATCTGACGGATCTCAAGATGGATCTCATCTGTGGATTGAGATCCCCGTCCTCGCTGTGTCCTGACCCCTTACCTTCCATTCCCCCACCTACATTCATATCCGATACATGCTTTCTCCTCACGGCCTACACGAGTAGCTGCACTTACGCCATTGGTCGGCTTACTGTACCACTTCAGGGTAGACATGGATGTACATGGTCCGTGCACCATCTAGAGTAGTATATAAAGGCCGGCTCATAGTATTCAAGTCCTCCAGACTTGATCACTTTGTAGCTATAGGCATTTGGCTTCAGGAAAGCTCTTCTCAGAAGATCAGACCCTTTAAGATAGAAGGCAGAGATTCAGGAAGTCCTGAGCAAGAGTCTCTTACATGTCCTCCTCATCATCATCACTGATAACTCCTCGGTTGCTCCACTCCAGAGCCTCCCTTTAGAAGTTTCCTCCTTTCAGTGTTCCTCCTCCTCAGTTCATAGTCTAGGTATAGTCTCTGATCTTCAGAGTCATAACAAGTCTAGGTACTAGTGGTGATGCAAATGCAGAATGGCACTATAGTCCCTTGGTGAAGGTTAGGGACAAGACAAGGATGCTGGGACTTGTTGAGAACTCTTATGTAATGCTTGCTATTGAAAAAATGCAAGTGGGACTTTCTTTATTACACTGCAAGACCTTGAGTAACTACACCTATATTCTTGGTATGTGCTTCTGCTGCTGCTAAGGCTACTGCTAAAGTCTAATCTTTGAACTAGAGGCTAGAAGAACTAGGCAAGAAGGATATTGGATCAAGGAACTTGTAAAAATCTTAGAGGTTCAAGTATATAAGACTGGAGAACTTCAGCTTGGGCTTGTGCCCCTTTTATACTATTGCATTTTGAGCATGGACCAGAAGAGTGTGCCCTGTCCTACAATACTATATAGTAAGCTGCCCAATGGCAGAAAGAGAGTGAAAGTCTAGAAATACATGAGAAATACAAATATTATAAGATCATAGGCTAGATTAGCCTAGACTTAGTGAAATATGAAGTAATAAAAGATAAAGGTGTGAAATAGTAAAGTGGTGAAGGTGTGACAAGGTGAAGGTGTGACAGGGTCATGTGATGTGACTATGTGAAGAGTGCAAGGGAAATGCAAAGGTATGAAAAATAAAATAAAGAAAAAAATGTGCATTATAATACTCTTGATAAGAGTAGGGTGAAAATTCAGACAATGCTTGAAGGAAGCAAGATTGATTAAGGCAGAGTAAGGCAGAAGTAGCATAGGGAACATAAGAGAGGGTATGCTACTTATACTAAGTGGATAAGGTTCTGACTCAGTTGAATAAGTCAGGTAATATAACTAAGTTATCTATGTGAAAATAAATGGAATGTGATGGAAGTGGACTATAAGTAATATCCAGTGACCAAACAAATGTTCTGGAGTGAAGAAAGCCTGGAGGTTTCAAAACTTAACAAGAAAGCATTGAAAATGCATAAAGTCTGAAGTTAGGATAAAAGAGAAAAATAAAAAGAACTGATTATAACATTTAATATAGTAGAATGTCTATAAAGATAGGACTTACTCTCAGAAGATGTTAAGCTACTGAGAAACATAAACTAGAAAATGGTACAAAATATATACCTATAAATGGAAGTCTAATGCATGCTGGTCAAAATTACAATACTGTTTCCTTTTCCAGTCAACTTTAACTCTAGTCTGTTTCTGTTCTTAGTTGCTTAGTATATCTTAGTTCTCACTTTATTCCCTTTAAACTACTCTATCACAACTCTGTATTTCATTCTGCTCTTACTTCCTGTCCCTGTTCCTTGCTTTCTCTTGCTTTGTCCTACTATTATTTAGTTTTAGTCTAATATGACTTGACACTATTATCTGTAATATTACTATTTATTTCCAAGATATATTAACATCTGCCCTTACTTCTGAGACAACTCCAGTCTTATCTTCTTTTCTCTTTTAGACATTTTCACTACTTCAAAGTTATAAGTACTATATCTCTATATATAGTATTTTAGTTTGAATATTAATGAAAACACTCTGTTCTGACTTTACCCTTACTCTAACCAAGCTCCCCAGCTCACTCTCTGATTCTTTGGATTTTAATGATATTTCTAAGAAAAATCTTAAGAATCTGCCCTTACTATAACTGGGCTTGATACTTTTTTTCTTGCCTGTCCCTTGTATTAAGCCATGAGACTGCTTTCTTTTTTATCTTTGATCTCTCAGTATATCAAAACACTAAGTTATGCAAGAATGTACCATATTAAATGAAGCTAAGTCCCACTCAATTAAGGAAAACTTCTTCTAATAATTTTCTGAAAAACCTCCAGACTTTCTTGAAAGTCTCTGAAAATATGTCTCCTTTCATATTTGAGCCCCACCAGTGTGCTTGAAACTGAAATTTGTACCTGGAGTTTTTCTTCCCCTTTGAAACTCTAAGTTTAATAATATATTTAAAACAAGAAGCTCCAACTTCACTAAGAGTTTACCAGTTTTAACACAAATCTAAAAAAAAGAAAATACCTTAGAAAATGCTCATATTAGACAAAAATGCCAAAAAGCAGGAAAGAAGTGCTTTAGACTAGAAAATCTAGTCTATGCCCTTGTCCCTTAAATATTGCCAATCATAAGGCATATAAGACAAATAATATAAGACTATATAAAAGATAAGGGCATAAGGAAAAAATGGTTTGGCACAATAAGATAAAGAAAATAGAGGCTAAAGTGGTAGAAATAAAGTAAGTTTGTAATAAAAAGAAAAAAGAGATCTCAAAGGGTATCTTTAGGGAACAAGGGGAAGTAAATCAAGAATTCTTCTGGTTTAAAAGAGTCAAGGGAATCTTCTGCAGATTAAATTCTAGGCTTGCCTTAAATAATGTTAAAAAGCAAGGGGATCTTGTTATGCCATCAGTTTAGGGGGCACTTCACAAACTCTAACCCTGGGCAGATACAAGCAAAGAAGATGGAATAAAAGGGCTTTAAGGGCCATAACTAAGAGATACACTGTTGGGGGGCACAAATGCTCAAAGCTGGGGAGCTAGAGCAACAGAGGGAATCTAAATATACTATACTAAGTAATTCATAGCTTAGAACCCTGGTTAGGTGGAAGTCCCTTTCCAGATGTAATAATCATTAGAAGGCCAACCCTTTTTGATGATCATCAGTGGCTATAATAAATTAGAGCTTCTATGATATGATCTTGTTGCAGTTATGTGACTTGAAAGCACATAATCATGCAAACAAGCTTTCTATTCAAGGAAATCCTATACTAAGACTAAGTCCATATATTCAGAGTATTTCCCTGCATAGGTATTGGTCATGTAATGTGGCAGATCTCAGATGAGATTTGAATATAGTCTCTAATAATATCTGATCTATGGATCTAGATTATAATCTGATATGTGGCAGAGATCTGGTGGATCTCTTTGATCATGCAGTGGCCATGCTTTATTTATCTCTGCCTTCTCTGTGCACTTTTCTTTCATTCTTCCATATTCTTATGGTATGGTCTTCTTTTTCATTGTAGTTCCTTAATCCATGAGGCCACTGCCTCACTCCTTAGTCATGCCCTATGCCCTTTCCCTTACTATTTATGAGATGAGCACTTACTGTCATTGGTGACCAGGATAGCCTTTCTGTACTTGGTCTATGCACTGATACTAACAATATATAAGGCAGAGAGTACAAGCTGGAATTTCCCCAGTCTTGCTCTCTTGTTCCTTATCTCAGTCTTTACTGGCCTTCAGGATTAGAGGCTTCCAGCAGCTCCACCATTGTCATCTGTGCCTCAGACTTTATACAGATCTCTGATGTCATCCTTTATTCAGCCTAGTTGAAGTCACTAACACAAAAGCCTTTTTAGTGGTTTCAAGCACAAGTTAGAAGTGTCCACCAAGGTGTTCTAAGCACAAGTAGGTAGGTAATTTCCTACAACAGAAAGAAAGCTAATAAAAATGGAGATCTGTAGGAATAGAGTTTGTGCTATAATCTAAGCTTAACTCTCTGCCCTGGATCTAGACCTATTTGCTGGCCCACCACCTGTATAAGATAAGATTTGAATGGTTATATGTGAGATAAGATAAAGCTAATTGATAAGATGTAGAAAAAGTTAAAAAAAATATCATAAAAGATCTTAAATGAAATGGTGGCAGATTATAGCAATAGTAGTTACAAAAAGATATGCTACTTTTTTTGTTAAGATAGGCCTGGATAAAAACTAATATATATTACAGACTCAACCCAAAGACCAGAAGCAGCTTTGAGGGATGCCCACATAAGCAGACCACATAGAAGAGGAAAAAAGATAGCAACAACAAGTACTTTAGACTAGAGAATCCAGTCTAAAGTCTTGCCCTTATATATTACTAGCCATAAGGTATACATGTGGTAGCTTACATAATGCTAAGTAAGAAATAAGGGCATAAGACAACAAATGCCAGCCAAAGTAAATCTAATCCAAATAAGATAGAATATAGAAATAGGGACTAAAAGCAGTGAGTTCATAACAAAATAGATCTTAAAGAAAAGGTCCTGAATTAAGAGTAAGGCTCAATAAATCATTAGTCTAGTAATAAGAGATGTGGTATAAACATAGGATAACATCATAAGCCTCATAGTTGGGTAATGGAGATAAAGCAAGAATATTGAACTTGTTAAGATAAAGGATTTAAAGCAATTTGCCAAAAAGAAGTTGCAAACACAAATGAATTCACCAGAACACAAGATACTGTTATGCTAGGCCCAGGTAGGGTCAGACATAGACCTCAGAAGAGGAAACTACAAGGGAATGAGCTTGGTGAAGGGTCAGCTCATGGACAAGGAGTGGTATGACACAAGGATGACACCAGGGGTACTCAGACAAGGAGTTGAGCTATAATAGAGATGCTGGCCTGTGGAGTACAATTAATAACTGGGCATTGATGGAGTTCAAGGGGTTCCCTCTTGTGCACTGATGCATGAACTAAGAAGAATGGATTACCAAGAGACTGTAAGGTTTAAGGTAGCAAGAAGGCTTTAGTACAAGCATAGGAGCAAGTCAAAGTAGAGAGGTAAGAAATAGCATAAGGAGAAGAGAGGTAAAGTATGCTACTTTATAGTACAAGAAATAGAGTTCAGACTCAGTCAGATGAGTCATAAGAATGACAAATGCTAAGTAAGTAATCCATGTGGAAACAGATGGAACATGAAAGAAGCAGTTCACTCATAATATGGGATGACTCATGTGAGAAAAGTGGATTATGAGTAATAGTAGCTGAGTCAAGGAATATTCTGGAATGAAAGAAGGGGAAGGTTCCAGAACATGAACAAGAAAGCATTCAAGACACACAAAGATGAAACTATGATAAGGAAAAAGTAAAAAGAATAGGGGAATCATAACAGATACAAGATAAATAGTAAGGTAAGAAGAAGCATAAGGAGACATGAGATAAAATGTTCTACTTTATAGTATAATATCATATTCTATATGTTATGGGGCTCTGCCTGTCCTGCCTTGATACTCAAGCTACCTTGGTAAATGCTTCTAATTCTATGGGAAACTGGTGAGGCTTTTAGCTAGTGGCCTCTAACTAGGCAAATAGAGAAAGGATGAGATTACTACTTTTGTATAAATCAGAAGCCAGCAGAAAAAAGTTATCCTGTATAATTAGCTAAGAGATCAAGAGAGCAAGACTGGGGAAATCCCAGCTTGCACCCCCTGCCTTATATATTGCTCAGATCTGTGTACAGACCAAGTACAGGAGGCCTACTCTAAAGGTCTACTATCTAAGGTCACCAATAGCACTAACCACTCAGCTAATATATAAAGTGAGGTAAAGGCATGGAATGGGAATAAGGAGTGAGGTAGTGGCCTCATGGATCAAGGGATTGGAATAGAAGAGAAGCCACATTATGAGAATATGGGAGAATGAAAAGAAAGTGCACAGAATCAGAAATATGAATAAAGCATGGTAGTAGCAAGGTCAAGGAGATCTATCTGGATCTTTGCCACAGATCAAATGTTATTGGGAACTGTTCCTGGATTTCATCTGAGATCTGCCACATTATGTAACTGATATCTAGTACAGGAAAATACTCTGATATAAAGAATTTAGCCTTAGCCTAGGGTTATTCTTATAAGAATACTTATTTGCATGATCACATGCTCCTGGTCACATGACTATGCAACCATTCACATCATGTGCTTGAGATCATTGTGTTCACTAGATGCATAACACTATAATTCAAATCCAATTTTAACTTGGCTTATACTTGATGTTTACACTTAGTGCTTGCCAGTAAGCCATACTAGCCCTCAATTCCTCTTCATGCAACTCCAACACTTCCATTACTGCTTCATTCCACTCCAGTTGCACTTATACTTTTTCCTGCCCTAGCTATTAGTATAGCTTCTTCAATCCTGTAATAATGCACATTTTCCCTTTTATTTCATTTTTTACCCTGTTGTATTTTCTTCTGACTCTTCACATATTCACATCATGTGACCCTGTCACCCCTTTACTGTGTCACCATGTCACATCTTCACTATTTCACATTTCACACCTTTACCACTTTACACTTCACTAGATCTAGGCTAATCTAGCCTATAATCTCATACCACCTGTTTCCCTCATGTATTTCTAGACTCTCACTCTCTTTCTGCCATTGGGTAGCTTACTGTACACCACTGTATGGCAGGGTACTCTCTCTTGGTCCATGCTCAAGATGCAATAGTATAAAAGGGGCCCAAGTCCAAGCTGAAGTCTCCAGTCTTGTGCACTTGAACCTCTAGGGTTTTCACAAGTTTCTTGACTCAATATCCCTCTTGCCTAGTTCTTCTAGCCCCTAGTTCAAAGGCTAGGCTTCAGCAGAACCCCTAGCAGCAGTAGGAGCACACATCAAGGCTATAGGTGTAGTTGCTCAAAGTCTTGCAGTATAACAAATCCTCCATTTCCTCTCTGCCTTAATTTCAACTTTAGCTTTATTTCTGTTCTCAGTTATTTAGTATACCTTAGTTCACATGTTATTCTCTTCAGACTACTCTGCTCCAACTCCATACTTTATTTTACTCTCACTTTCTTCCTTAGTTCTGTTTTGACTTTTGACTTTTTCTGCCACTTTTTAGTTTTAGTCTGACATAACTTGATGCTATCACTCTTGACATCTCCATTCATCTCCATGATACTTTGACATTTACTCTCACTTCTGAGATAACTCCAGTCTCATCTCCTTTTCTCACTTGAACTTTCAAACTATAAGTACTATACTTCTGAATATAGTATTTTAGTTTGAATATTGATAAAGACACTCCCATTTTGACTTCATTCTCACTCTGACTAAGCTTCCCAGCTCACTCTCTAACCCTCTGATTCACTTCAGAGTATCTCCAGGCCTTAATGGATTTCTTAAGGAAATCCTAAGGGCTTGCTTTAATTATAACTAGGCTTGACATTTCTTGTCTTACCTGTCTTTCATAATAAGCCATGAGACCACTCTCTTCTCCACCTCTGACCTCCCTTGTAAATTGGAATATCAAGCTATGCAAGGGTACATTACATAAAGTGAAGCCAAGTTCCATTTAACTCAAGAAAACTCTACTTAATACTTTTAGAAACCTCCAAACTTCTTCAGAAGCCCCCAGATCTATGCCCTTACTCACAAATGAGCCCTATCAGTGCACTTTACCCCAGAGTTTGCTCCTGGAGTTTTCCTTCTCTTATCCTTCTAGAATCTTAACAAGTATACTTGAAATAGAAATTCCTTTTAGCACCTAGGGATTAGAGTTGATAGGGTTTGATAATTATTTGGTGTTGTTTTGACATACAAGAAACAAAATTAAAACTTAGTTAAGTGAATCAGCAAGATTAATAAACAATAACTAAGTGATTTGTGTAAAAAGAAATAAAATGCAAGAGAAGTGGGCTATGCATAATAGCCACTAAGTTAAGGAATGTTCTGAAACAAAAAAAGTCTAAAGGTTCCAGAATATAACAAGAAAGTCCTGAGGATAAAAAGTTCAAAACCAGAACAGGCAAAAAAAGAAGAAAAGAGAGGAAATACAATAGACAGAGTTGGCTTGATAGTAATTAAAATGTAACAAACAGCAGAGATAAAAGGGGCATAGTAGCTATAAGGTTAAGAAAATCTCATTTGAATCTCTGTCACAGATCAAATCCTAATCTAGACATTAAAACTGGGTATACTCTGGATTATCTCTGGAACATTCCAGAGAAATGATCAAGTGGGGCTTTGACTTTACCTTATGTGATGTGCCTTTGCACTAGTTCTAGTACCCCAAAATTTAGAGGGGGCAAAAAGGGAATGGAGGATCAAAGTAAGTTGTAGGGACTTGAGTTCAGAGATATGAGGGTATTAGGCCTGCTTATGAAGTTAAGGAAGGATTTAGAACTGCAGGAAAAAGTGCTGGGTTATATTAATATTCAAACTAAGGTACAAGGTATAGAACTACAGTACTTATACCTTAGAAATGTAATGGGCTTAAACCCAGAAAAAGGGAGAAACACCTTGAGAGATGCCCAGACCAGAGAGAAGTCAAAGAAACCAGGAAACAAGTGATTTAGACTAGAGAATCTAGTCTGTCCCTTGTCTCTTGTATATTGCTAGCCCATAAGACATATATGAGGCAACATAAGACTACATAAGAGATGAGGGCATAAGGAAGAAATAATGAGATAAAAGGAATAGGGGCTAAAAGCAATGAAAGTAGGGTAAGTTCATAACAAGAGAAGCAGATTATCTAACAAAGAAAAGAAAATAAGACAAAAATTGTCTTAGAAGTGAAGGCAGGTGCCAATGCATCCTGGAAACAAATGGAAATGTCAGACATGATACTAACAATATCATGTCAAGGTGAAACTGAAGAGTGACAGGAATGGATAAGAAGGGACAGGAGCAGAAATTGAAATTGCTATGAAGGCTTATCAGAATGGTTCAGAGTTAATGTATACAAAGTTGTAAGTATCATAGGTAGAAAGAAATGGAGGTAAGGAAAACTAAATAACACATAGCTTTTAAATGTAAAGTGTTATAATACCTCTTTTCTTTTCTCCTTTTTGCTCTTTCCTTTGGTTATGCAATCTCAGCTTATCTCATCATACAGTTATCTAGCCCCTTACTCTATCAAGTGCATAGCATGGGTCAGAAAACAAAAGTCAGGGCCCAGAGTATAGGGATAACCTTATGTTTTGCACAATGCTTATTTCCATTTGCCTTGCTTCTCTTCTACTTTATAGAAGTTTTAACCTTATTTAACTGTTAGTCATTTCTATAAGAGCTTCTCTTCTTATCAGGGTCCTGGTCCATGCATTATTCTTATAGTATAAATACAATAGTTGTAGCATCTCAAAGCCTTAGCTTTGAGCACTTGTTGCTTAGCCTTGTGTATCTCATAGCCCCCATTATTCCCTGTTTGCTTTTAACTTTTGGCTCTAGCTAAGGGTTGGTTTAGTGCCCAGTGAACACAGGGCATTACATAAAGCAACCAGAGTTGCATCAGAGATGGAATGGAGTTGACTCAGTGACACAGGATATGACACTAGATCAGGATGGTCAGATATCATCAGAGATAAGATCTGAATCTCAGCTAAGATCTGCCACATATGTACCATCAAAATGAATGAAGGACTTCATAAACAATTGACTTTTGGATGCCGAGAGTGGCATAGATATCCTTGACAGATAGGCCTCTATGGTAAAGAGTGGGAATGAAAGCCCTCGGTTCATATGAGATCTTTTTTCGCATGGTGGGTTTGTGTTGAAAGTGATGCATTTTTTTGGTTGCATATGGTGTAGGGTAGAGAAGCGTAGTATAGCTACTGCGCATGAATCTACTAGGACCCCTACCGAACTACGAACTTTTTGACATCACTTTTCCGCAAAGTTCTGTAAACAGCTTTGATGTGTTCCATTGCGCAAGCACAAGGAACCCCACGGGGCCTGGCAGTACTCATTACTTGATGTGTGACGCGAATTCTAATCAGGGGATAGTGCATTCATATAGAGTACTCAATTGAAATGGAGTCGGTTGACTAAAACGCGCGGATAAAACATTTGTTTCAGAATCACATCCTGTACTATGAGATTGTTTGGTCATCCTGGAACCATCACACATCCCTCATTAGCAGCCCCCAGTACCAGGTTCCAGTTATTTAATAGGTGGCATGCGCCCCTCCGAGTCTAGTTGATTGGCAGCGAGTGTTTCGTAGCTATTATAAGTATTAGTCGCGGACAACAGTCAGACTACAACTCAATCAACATCTCTTCCCTCCGCTCCTGTGGGGGTGCAGATGGTACGGATGGTGCATACAGGTCAAACGCTTGTGGCGCGCTGGTCGGGGCGGTAGGGAAAGCGGGAAGCGACGGATTTAGCTGAGGCTGAGCAGGCGGTGGATGCAAGGGCTGCTGGAGGGTCTGTACAGGCTGAAGACGGGAATAGGTAGGTAGAGCATGTGAAACTGTAGATGACCGAGCAAGCGATGAATGAGGCTGTACCGGTGGAGTTGGAGAAGCGATAGAAGGGCGAGACGCGATCGTGTGGGCGCGCGCAATGGTGCTTCCGTCTGGAGAAGCGCTGACGGGAAAAGACGGAGAAGGAACTAATGCTGACGTAGTCGGTGGTGGATGTGTGATTGGTTGTGAATGAGACTCGGTGAGAAGGGATAGTGCACTTTTCGCTCCGAGTCCCTGTCCTTGACCCTCTCCTCCACTGAGGTTGCCTGCAGGGGGGACAGGGGGGATCGCTTGGAGAATGGATACAGGCTGGTAGTTCTGCATGACTTGTGCATCGGTCAAGACGGGTTGCAGGGATGGTGAGGACACAGGAAGTAGGGGTGGTAACATCATCTGGGATTGTGGTGCTGGCTCAGCTGTGGAAGGGTTGTAAGAGTACGAGGGGTGGGAATACGGGAGCCCCGACGTGTTCGACAGAGTAGGCGGAGGTGGAGCATGCGATGGTTGAAGAGAGGTCTGTGCAGTGGGCGACTGCGGGACCTGGGATGACGTAGTATCCCCTCGAGGTGGTGCACGTGAGAAGGACGAGGGGGCCCATTGGCCGTACCTGTCTGGTCCTTGAGGCTGAGCATACGCGCCTACGGCGTGAGGTGGTCCAGTAGGAAGCGTCAGCGCACGAGTCTGTTCCGGTGATGTACGACGCCAAGTCGGGTGAGAGAGCTGATCTGTCAATAGTTTATCGTAGAGTTTGACCGCTTGCGACAATTTTTCGTGCATCTCAGATAAGAGTTCTATAATTCAAAGTGATCAGAGTGAGCCTGAGAATATTAGATATCACGGGATAAGAGTAATACTCACGCTCTTTTCTGCCTGTATCGTCCAAACTCATCGCAAGCTTGGGTCTCAACCCATTCGCCTTGTCAAATAGTTCGCCAACGGCGGGATACCGTGACATGTCTCCCCCACTGTGGGATTGCACCTGCTCGACAGTCTGGCTGAAAGTGAGGATGACATCTGATTCAAGAGGCTCAAGATCATAGTTTGTGATCTTGGGTACTGACGGGGTAGGCGTAACAGTGGGTGGGTAGGAAGAAGGGTAGACGACATCTTCAGCGTACGGGGTTTCTGTCGGTGCACTTGGCTTCGGCATGTTCGCTTCCCTCAGACTTGCTTCAATTGCGGCTCTCAAGTCTGGATCGTCCTCATCATCAGCACTTGCAATTGCGGGTGGTGCAGACTTTCGTCTCTCTCTCTCAGGGTAGGTCGTAGGTTCCGAAGGTTGGGTATACGGCTGCGGCTGGTAGGGGACATATCCAGAATGTTTGGTGGATGTAGAAGATGCGCCGACTTCCTGCAGGGAAAGTTGAATCGCACGTTGGAGCTCAGCATCAAAAAGGTCGCGTGCGTTGCTATTTGGGGGACTATACATGCTTGCAGAATAACGGTGTCCTTTATTGCTGCGGGGGCTAAGTATGGGTAATGAGAATAAATGTCATACACCCACGTTCGTTCATTCTTGCGCAAGAGCTTTGAATGGCAAGTATCGCAGACTCTGACGGGCTGAACAATACCAAAATGGGGAAGGGGAACCGATTTAGATGAGCATTGGTGATCAAAAACTTGACCACAGTTGCGACAATGATGTTTCCGGTTTGTGAATGTAAAGGGAGTCCGGCAGCGGAGGCAGACATCGGAATCAATCCATTCTGGGGCGGTGGAGGTGTCTACCATGGCAGAGTTGGCGAGGGAAGGGTCCTTCGGAGGAAAATCGTACCCTAGTTGTCCTGAGTAAACCCAAGTGACGATGAAGAGCTGGAAATGTACCTTCATTCTTAAGTGTCTTATATATCTGGCCCACATAGCTCAAGGATGGTTTCCCTTCGAATGCAAGAGCCCAGTTCTGGATGTATTTCAGAATGTCAGACTTCACGGAGTGATTCAAACCAGGGATCTTAAGGATAGAAACAAGGTTGTCGATGAACTCTCTGGAGGCCACCTCAGTCAAGAAGTGATCGCCCCCATTCTTGACGCATATGTCTGTGAGCTGACGCGCGAATGAGGAAGGCTTGTCGAGAAACGGGAAAGGTGCTCACCACAAGAGCAAGAATCTGTACGTTCGGGTTTTTGTGGTTGAGGCGGCGCTTGAGAGCGCGCATGGTATCTTTTGCAGGGGCCGACTTTGAGCGGATCTGGTCGCATATCTCGAGATTGAGCGCGACGTCCTCAGAACCGGCTGGAAGAAGCTCGGAGGTCGCCTTGTCTGATACAGATTAATGTCAATGTGCGCTAAACCACTGCAACAACAAGGACAGTACTCACCAACGGCCTCGTCGATCTGAGACGTCCCCCAAAGCCAGCTGCTCAACGATGTCATCTTGCGTTGGTGGTTGTATACCTCGGTAGCCTGGCACACAGCCGCAGCATGCCGCCTCCCAAGTTCCGCTTTTATTTGGAGCTCCGACTTAAGAAATGGTTCCGCCGGTCAGTCCGGCTGACAAATCAACCCTCCGGTTGTGGGTGTTCTTGCCGTTTGTGGTTTTCTGTGTGACAGAGTGACTAGAGTGGCTTCGGAGCCAGCACGCCAGATAATTGTAGCGGAGTTGGAACGTGCGACTCATCCACAGGTTGTTCCCAAACAACCACCGTCTCTCGAGGCCGGTCAACAGCGTTTCCTGCTGTGCGTCCCAACGGTCCCTGCAACGTGTCCTTTCGGGCTTCTGATATTGTTCGACGCCAAAGGAATCGAGTTTTCTCGTTTTTCCGCGGTTTTATTCGTCTCTTTTTCGCCTTTTCAGCCGTGGTACATCAAGACCTAAAAAGTTGCAAATACTCGACGCCCCACCTCGCAAAGATCTCTACGACTGCCGATTCGCGTTAATTCACGTCTTGGACTTTCTCTCCTCTCGCTTATAGCATATTTCCCCAAGGCCTCCAGCAGGCGCGCACTCGTCCTATTACTCTCAGACATGCTTGGCCATCAGTTTGCTTACTCTGCGGCTCCTATCCGCAAGGTGAAGGAAGTCCAGTTTGGCATCCTTTCTCCAGAGGAAATCGTGCGAGCCATTCTCTTGTCCATTTGCTGTCTAGGGGTTATTGATTGTCCTCCTATCCCACAGAAAGCTTATTCCGTGGCCAAGATCGAACATCCGGAGGTCATAGATGAGGCTACTCACAAACCTAAACTCGGTGGCTTGATGGATCCTCGCATGGGTACTATTGACAGAAACTTCAAATGCCAAACCTGCGGGGAGGGTATGTCCGAATGTCCTGGGCACTTTGGCCACGTAGAATTGGCCAGGCCAGTCTTTCACCCAGGTTTGTCCCCTTTCCTGTCTGTATACACTAGATGGATCTTTACGCCACACAAAAGGTTTCATCGTCAAAGTGAAAAAGGTTCTCGAGTGCATATGTGTAAATTGTGGGAAGCTTAAG
This sequence comes from Pulveroboletus aff. viridisquamosus, assembly GCA_038088935.1. Taxonomy (NCBI): domain Eukaryota; kingdom Fungi; phylum Basidiomycota; class Agaricomycetes; order Boletales; family Boletaceae; genus Pulveroboletus; species Pulveroboletus aff. viridisquamosus. The sequence continues at coordinate 26,289 of JBBPJW010000158.1, forward strand.
GCTGATATTGTGAGTTGCGTCTAACTCTACTCGTTTTGCACCCCACCTCCCAATTTTCTGGGGGCTCTCTCCATAATCCACTGGAGAACCCCAAACCCGCACCACGGCAGTCCCTCGGACTATCGAGGCGTTTGACCTGCTGTGGCGTGGTTAGCGCGCGTTTTCGGTCGCTTGATCGCCGCGTAAGCCATTGCAAGCGCCCAGTATTGGTTGGACACGCGGTGCGCGGTGAAATGGGGCGCTGAACGAGGAGTGCGAAAAGGGACCGGTGACTACTGTCGGTGTGCTGACGGCATACTGATTGCCTCGGCTCCCGTGCCGTTCTCTTACTTGTGACGCAGGTGAGAGGCGTCGCATTCTGTGGCCTGGCATATGCATCAATGATGTGCTTGTCCGCTGCCTCCTTGTGACGCTTGTTTGTCGTAGTAGTGATTTTTTGCGCACGTCGCATCTTTCTTCTGGACCTGCTTACTGACGTTTTTATTTCTGCATCTCTTCACTCTTCGTGTGGATGTTCGTTCAATATCATATACGTTTTTCAGTCCGACCCCAATTTTGCCGACAAAATACGGCATGTCCGCGAACCTAAAGCACGGATGGCAATTGTCTGGTCGCACTGCAAGACAAAAATGATTTGTGAAACTGATGACCCCAAAGAAGAAGGTGTCGAGGGGGATGTTGATGAGCCTAAGAAAGGGCACGGGGGCTGTGGTCATGTCCAACCACTTATCCGAAAGGAGGGTCTCAAGTTATTCGTCCAATACAAGCGGCCTAAGGATGAAGATGAGGTTCGTATCAGCAATGCAACGCGTTGTGGACTTTTCTTGTTAAACGGCTTTACCTTACACGCGTATAGGACGTTAAGTCATTGCAACCGGACAAAAGGCTGTTCACGCCTTCAGAAGTGTACACGACGTTCAAAAAGATGTCCGATTCGGATTTACACTTACTTGGGCTCTCGGATGAATATGCGCGGCCTGAGTGGATGATTTTAACTGTGATGCCCGTACCCCCGCCTCCAGTTCGCCCGAGTATAGCGGTAGATGGAGGTGCAATGAGGAGTGAAGATGACTTGACGTACAAGCTTGGAGATATCATCAAAGCCTCTGCAAATGTCCGACGCTGTGAACAAGAGGGAGCCCCCGCACACGTCATTACTGAGTTCGAGCAGCTGCTACAGGTGAGTCTTGCAGACGATATTCATTCGTATTCCGTTGTTGACGTAGCTGTGCGACTTCTCTTCGACCGGAAGTTCCACGTCGCCACATACATGGATAACGATATAGCTGGTATTCCACAAGCTTTGCAGAAAAGTGGTCGTCCTGTGAAAGCCATTCGTGCACGCCTAAAAGGAAAGGAAGGTCGTCTCCGTGGCAATCTAATGGGCAAACGCGTGGACTTTTCCGCACGGACGGTTATCACTGGTGACCCAAATCTGGAACTAGACGAGGTTGGTGTGCCAAGGAGCATCGCCATGAATTTGACGTATCCTGAGCGAGGTATATGTCTGCCGACACAGCCAAGTTCGAGACATATTGATGTTTGAGTATAGTGACACCGTATAACATCGCTTACCTCCAGGAGCTTGTACGGAACGGGCCCTCAACGTATCCTGGAGCAAGATATGTTGTGCGGGATACAGGTGAACGTATAGACTTGCGATACAACAAGCGAGCGGATGCTTTCCTTCAGTATGGGTGGATTGTTGAGAGGCATCTCAAAGATGGAGAGTAGGTCATCTCATTTGAGGTCACAGTTAGCAGGGCTGATGCGGACGACCACCACTAGCTTCGTTCTTTTTAATCGACAGCCCAGTCTGCATAAAATGAGTATGATGAGCCACAGGGTGAAGTTGATGCCATACTCTAGTGCGTCTCTTGGCTTCGGGTTAGGAGATGGCCTCACGATTTGATGCACAGCATTCCGTTTAAATTTATCTGTTACGCCACCGTACAACGCCGATTTCGACGGTGATGAAATGAACATGCAGTATGTGCACCCGGCTTCATTAGGTTGTTCACTTAACACAGCGGGACTTTTAGTATACCCCAATCCGAAGAAACTCGTGCCGAGTTGAGTCAGATTGTGTGGGTTCCACGTCAGGTCAGTAGTCAAATTCAACATTACCCCGAGATACAATACGAAGGCTTTGCAGATTATATCTCCACAAGCCAACAAGCCCGTTATGGGTATTGTACAGGACACGCTATGTGGTATCCGCAAATTTACTTTGCGAGACACATTCTTGGACTGGAATCATGTTCAAAACATCCTTCTCTGGGTCCCCGATTGGGATGGCAGCATCCCAACTCCTGCGATCATCAAGCCAAAACCTCTTTGGACGGGAAAGCAAATCCTGAGCATGGTTATTCCGCGAGGGATCAACATTTACCGTGCACCTGACCCGAAATCATCAAATCCTGTGTTCGATGATGGTATAATGATCGACAATGGTGAATTCCTGTTCGGGATCGTGGACAAAAAGACAGTCGGAGCAACGCAGGGCGGCCTTGTTCACGTCGTCTTCCGAGAGAAAGGCCCGGAGGCCACGCGGTCGGTTTTTACGGGGATTCAAATGGTTGTCAACTTCTGGCTATTCCACAATGGCTTCAGTATCGGCATTGGCGACACGATCGCTGGGCCCAAGGTCATGAGTTTCATCACCCAGCGTATTGGGGAGAAAAAGCAGAAGGTTGCGGAGATTATTGACGATGCCTGCCATGATCGGCTCAAGCCCATGCCGGGGATGACCATTCGGGAGTCGTTTGAGAGCAAGGTTGAGCGCGAGTTGAATCGCGCTCGTGATGACTCTGGCCAATACGCTCAAAAGAATCTGAAGGAAGACAATAACGTCAAACAGATGGTCACCGCTGGTTCGAAGGGTTCTTACATCAATATCTCACAGATGTCAGTCTGTGTTGGGCAGCAGAGTGTGGAAGGACGCCGTATACCTTTCGGATTCCGTCATCGAACACTGCCTCATTTTACGAAGGACGATTTCAGTCCCGAAGCGAGAGGGTTTGTGGAAAACTCGTATTTGAGAGGCCTGACGCCACAGGAGTTTTTTTTTCACGCTATGGCTGGTCGAGAGGGACTGATCGATACAGCCGTCAAGACAGCCGAGACTGGTTACATCCAGCGGCGCCTTGTCAAGGCACTTGAAGACGTTATGGTTTGCTATGACGGTACCGTGCGGAACTCCCTTGGAGATCTCATTCAGTTCATCTACGGTGAAGACGGGATGGACGGCGCATTCATCGAACGGCAGAAGATCGAAACATTCGGGATGTCGGACAAGGAATTCGAGCACAACTATCGAGTGGATGTAACGGATAAAGAAGGAGGGTTTTTGCCAGGTGTTTTGCAGATTGGGATCGACGACAGCTCGCTGGAGTTGCAGGGCAAGCTGGACGAAGAATACACGCGACTCGTGCAAGACCGTCGTGAACTGCGAACATTCATATTTCCCCGCGCCGACGGTCTTACACCACATTACCTCCCTGTTAATCTCCAGCGCATCATTCAGAATGCTACGCAGATCTTCCACATTGACCGTCGGAAGCCCAGTGACCTCGAGCCCTCGTACATCGTTGACGCTGTACATCAGCTCACCGAGCGACTCGTTGCTATTCCTGGGGACGACGCCTGGAGTAAGGAGGTGCAAGTCAACGCCTCACTCACCTTTCGTATGCATGTACGTGCGACGCTAGCAGCGCGACGTGTGCTGGAGCAGTACCATCTGAATCGAGAGGCGTTTGAGTGGGTGTTGGGAGAAATTGAAGCCAAGTTCAACCAGTCGTTGGTGAACCCTGGCGAGATGTGTGGAACGCTTGCTGCGCAGTCGATCGGTGAACCAGCTACCCAGATGACCCTGAACACGTTCCACTACGCTGGTGTTTCTAGCAAAAACGTGACCCTGGGTGTACCGCGTCTGAAGGAAATCATCAACGTCGCCACTAATATCAAGACGCCATCGCTCTCAGTGTACCTGGAACCAGAACTTGCCGAGAGTAGTACGCTGGCGAAGAATGTGGAGCAAGAGTTGGCATATACGTCGCTCAGAACCGTCACCTCTGCCGTGGAAATCTGGTACGACCCTGATCCCACTTCAACCATCATTGAGGAGGATTCTGTATTCGTGGAGTCGTTCTTCGCGATTCCGGATGAAGAAATAGAGTCGAAATTGCATCTCCAGTCCCCATGGCTCCTCCGGTTGGTGCTCGACCGCGCGCGGATGATAGACAGAAAATTGACGATGGCGTACGTCGCCGGCCGCATTGCGGAGAACTTCAAGACGGACTTGTTTGTAATCTGGAGCGAAGACAACTCTGAGAAACTCGTTATCCGGTGTCGTGTCCTTGGTGGGGTGGACAAGGACGAGGACGGGACGGGGACTGTCGAAGAAGACATTTTCCTTCGCCAGCTGGAGAACACGATGCTGAACTCTGTTAATCTTCGTGGGGTGCGTGACATTCACCGCGTCTTCTTGCAGGAGCACGACAAGGTGTTCCACAATGAAGAGGGTGCCGTCAAGATGAAAAAAGAATGGATGTTGGAGACAGACGGCGTCAATCTCAAGTCGGTTATGTGTGTCGATGGCGTCGACTTCACGCGGATATATTCAAACAGCTGCGTGGAGGTGTTCAACGTGTTGGGTATCGAGGCTGCGCGCGCAGCCATCATGAAGGAGTTGCGTGGCGTCATTGAATTCGACGGCTCTTATGTCAACTACAGACATCTTGCGTTGCTTTGCGACCTCATGACGCATCGTGGCATATTGATGGCCATCACTCGACACGGCATTAACCGTGCTGATACAGGTGCCCTCATGCGCTGCTCATTCGAGGAAACAGTGGAAATCTTGATGGAAGCTGCAGCCGTAGGAGAAAAGGATGACTGTCACGGTATTGCAGAGAACGTGATGTTTGGGCAGTTGGCGCCAATGGGAACCGGTGCCTTTGATGTTGCGCTGGACATTGACATGCTCAAGGATGCTATTGTTGATCACCGCCTCCCAGTCCAGAACATGCTCGCAGCGCACGCGGACGGCGGTATAACACCTGGACAAGTGGCAATGACGCCGTATGATACCAACTCCCCTGCATGGTCCGAGACCGCGTTCAAAGGCGAGTCGGCTGCGTTCTCACCGCTCGCTGTCCAGGGCGGCGAAGACGCTTCAGGCTTCTCATACCTTGGTTACGGACAAAGCCCACTTGGTGCCGGTGGAATGTCGCCCGCTGGACCTGGTTACAGTCCGAGCTCTCCTAATGCATACTCCCCCACGTCCCCATACGTTCCTCAATCACCATATAGCGGTGCTACATCACCCTTCGGAACATCGCCCTACGCAACCTCGCCATTTTATGACCGAGGCAGGGCACCTACGTCGCCGACCTACTCGCCCACATCTCCTGCACTGAATCTAACATCGCCAGGGTACTCACCCACGAGCCCGCGTTATTCACCTACGTCACCGTCGTTCTCACCAACGTCGCCTAGGTATAGTCCTCAATCGCCATCGTTCAGTCCTACGTCACCACGATACTCGCCGACCAGCCCGTCGTTCAGCCCTGCATCTCCAAGATGTGAGTGTCTTTACTTCGTTAGCTGTGGCTGAGTTTGCTAACACATCTGCAGATTCACCGAGTATGCACCTTCACGTTGCTGTCTATTGTGTATTACTGATGACTTTATTCCTGCCCTCTTGTGATCGTAGCTTGTATGTCTATTTTATCACCCATCTTAATTTTACCGCTGACATGACCGCTAGCCCCAGCTCACATGTCTCCCTCCTCACCGAAGTATTCCCCCACCTCCCCGACATCGCCATCGTCACCCAAATATTGTAAGCATTTATTTTTCCGTCAGTTCAGCATAATCATACTTTTATAGCTCCTACCTCGCCTACGTATTCCCCAGCCTGTGAGCTTTGCTTCATGACACTTTGTCTCTCCTTGCTAATCCGTTTGGGCCACTAGCTCCGGCGTACTGTGAGTGTTTTATTGCATATATACTTGGACTGCTGACGGTCACCTTGCTAGCCCCTGCGTCTCCGGCATACAGCCCGACTTCACCACAGTGGTCACCTTCTAGCCCTGCTCAAAATGGATCTGCACGCTCCCATTCCTACAGTACATCACCATCTTGGGAGTAAATTCCTTGCGCCGTTTTGTCGGCTCGCCGTCGGACGTTGGTTTATGTTGTCTCTTCGTTCTTTCCCCATGCCGTGTATCATCGCTGGAGATGCAGCGGTTGACATTCTGGCTATTGGGATGCCGTGATATCTAGCTTGCACCAAGTCTTGCCTCGCTTCTGTCGTCTTTGATCCTTTTTATGTCTTTGTCTCCCTTTTCCACGTCCAGCAAGTCCATGTAGAATAAACACAGTTCTTAGTTTACGAGCTAGGTTGCGCATGTGTGTGTGTGTGTGTGTGTGACGATCATGCATTAATCCAGAGTTATGTCGTCGCTACACGATCGCGACCACCACAATTACCGTCCATAGCCATGTCTTCCACACCATCTCATCCTTCAGGCTCAGGTTACACTAACACAACTCGCCCATGGACCGGGCAGTCACGCACGGGGACGACACGTCCCGGAACTGCGCGCCCACAGACTGCCGCGTCAACAAGGCACGAAGGAAGCTATGTAATTGCCCTCCTCGAGAGTCGTGGAGTCGCGCACGAAGTGGGCATCGCAGCAATGGACAAAGACACAGGACGTGTCATGCTCGTCCAGGTAGGGCTGGAGCTCTGCCTCACTAAGAGCGATCCGTTTCTTCGTTGTCTGATCTTGGTTGTGTTCCGTCTGAAGCTGGCAGATTGTCCAACGTACGTCAAGACGTTTCATCAGATGCACATTCATTATCCTTCAATTATTCTTGTTCCCGATACATTCATCGCTGCTACGGATGTGACGCTGGCTTCTGCCGGGAAGAAACCGCCGACCACGTCCTTGTTGGTCCAATTCATCATGGAAGAGTTCCCTGACATACCTGTGGAGTCAGTCGCAAGAAGGTATTGGAACGACGGGGCAGGTGTGTCTGACCTGCGTCAGCATCAATTGTCTGGTCGTAACCTGTGGTAGGGATGGACTTCATCACGCAATTATGCGTCGACAATGACGAACGAGCCGCCACACTTGTCTCCGTGTCGGACAAGTACGGCCTATATGCATCTCAGGTTTGCGCGCCCTGCACTGACATTGACCCGTGATAGATACTATGCACTTTCGGCTGCCTGTGCATTGTTCAAGCACGCGGAAACCCGATTGAATATCCGTTTTTCAGCCGGATCACTTCGCATACACTATGCGTCTGTTGAGGGCACGATGCTAATTGACCCTGAGACAGCGAAGAATCTTGAGCTCGTCAAGAACGTATTGCGCAAGAGATCCCCACATACTCTCTTTGGGTACGAAACTCTTTGATGTCTGAGTTGTTTGAATCTATGGAGACAGAGTTCTCAATTATACATATACTGCGATGGCTTCTCGCTTGCTACGCACGAATATCTTGGCTCCGTTAACAGGTACCCGAATTTCCGCTGGAGCTCTTGTTGGTCATCAGCTGATGACGAGGTACCCTATATCTAGGCATTGAGGCTATTAATGCCCGGCTTGATGTTGTAGCAGGCAAATCAACGTTCCAATATCTTGCATCTCTGTTCTTATTCATCACACAGAGCTAGTGCAGAACGAAGACCATTTCTCTGAGATACGGAATGCACTCAAGTATTTTAACAAGTTGGACTTCGACAAGTTGATATCTTCGGTCAGAGGTGTCAATTCCTACTTATTGGTAGTGGTAGTTTACACCCTCCAATTATCTAGCTTGCGACGTCTGAAGTTCGGCCGTCGAATTCTGTCAAGTCCGCATCTTCTCGGGTCTCTCAGATGCTTGCTCTTCAAAGTGTCATTCAAAGTTTGCCTCTCCTTCAGAAAGCATTGGCAAACTGTAGGTCTCAGCTCTTGCAAATCATACACGAGGCATGCAAAGATAGTTGACACAAACTCAAACTCCATTTAATGAGTCTTTTAGATGATCTCGGATAATCGCCTTGCGCTTATTGCAGACCTTATTGCGGATAATTTGAATGACGGAGTTGGTCTCAACAGGGTTTGAATTACGCGACGTTGATTGCCACTTCGCTCACTAATCTTGTTACTCTATTCAGGGTGGCCTCGCTGGCGTCAATGCAAGAATTTATGCGGTGAAAGTGAGATTTCTCTATGGCTGAACTCAATGGATTTATGGACATCCTTATTCCAGGCTAGTCGCAACCGTTTCCTTGACGTGGCACGAGAAACCTTCAGGGAGAATGTTGGAGATATATATCAGTTGAACACCGCATTATCAGAGAAGCATGGATTACCGATCACATTGGTCTACCAAGAAAGTGGTTTTGTCTTTGCACTGAAGAAAGACGAATTAGAAGGGGAGCTTCCAAATGGTTTTTTGAATGTTTCTTCACAAAAAGGGAGACGCATATTTTCAAGCATGGAGTTGGTGTGTATATCCCTGCCTTACTTCAACATTGATTCGCATGCTAGCCACTCTTAGAAGAAGATGAATGCGCGGATGAAGGATGCACTCGACGAGATCCTCATTCTCAGTGACAAGTATGTGTTTGTCTGTTCAAGCACAGTGCATTAAGTGGTGTCATCAGAATTATCCAGGAGCTAGTAGTTGACGTATTATCACATTCTGGCGCTCTCTACACTGCGTCTGAAGCGGTATATATCCCCCCCTAATCATTACAACGATTCTTCACGCCGATAGGTGGCCTTGGTCGACCTTCTTTGGTCGTTTTCGCATGCTTCTATAAGTGGGTACTGACTTACAACACATAAGCCAGTGCTGATTCTTGTTGCAGTGAGAGACTATGGTAAATTCTGTGGTGTAATTGCGAAAATATTGGTTTGGCCAACTCTTATGACCCTGCAGTCCGCCCAGAGTTCACAGGTACTCTTGCGGTCAAATCAGGTCGGCATCCGATTCTTGAAACTGTGAATGCTGCTGGTACATTGGTTGCGAATGATATCTACTGTTGCGATGCATCGCACTTCCAAATCATTCAAGGCCCAAAGTAAGTATATTGCTCTGCAAGAGAGAGTAACTTAGTGTTTTGTTGCCAGTATGTCTGGTAGGCTAACAGGTAGTAACGGGATTACCATCCTCACACGTATTCAGGGAAGAGTACGTATCTCCGTCAGACTGGTCTCCTGGTCATCATGGCGATGTGTGGCTGCTTTGTTCCCGCTGACTACGCAAGCTTTCGGTGGGTTAACAGAGTTGAAGCTGCGTCTGGTTCCTAGAATCAATCACATTCTTAGCATTCATGACGCCCTCCTATCTCGATTGTCCAATGACGACGACATGGAGAAAAGCCTGAGCACATTTGCAAATGAGATAACTTCCACAGCGATGATACTAGGAAAGTGACCTAGTCTCGCGAGAATCTGGACTTACTTGAGAACAGGCCTCGCAACAGCGAAAACCCTTGTCCTAGTGGACGAACTAGGCCGTGGAACTTCTCCCTGCGAGGGTGTTGGAATCGCACATGCTGTTGCAGAAGAGCTCATCAAGATCAAGGTAGGTGTAGGGTCGACGTTCGATGCTGCTAACCCCTTTGTGTTTAGTGCTTCGTGTTGTTCGCAACGTATGTTTCTCCTTTCTTCAGTGTAAAATACACCTTATGTTTTCCGTTAGCCACTTCCACGAGTTGTCGACAACACTCTCCCGCCAACCATCGGTGGTGAAGTAAGAGCCGATTTTAGATACAAGCATTGCATAGCTGTCTGAACTGTGTACAGTCTGCATCTTTCTGTCCAGGTCAGTCTCCGTTATTTACCGGACTGTCATTACTGCAGGAGTCTCCTGTAAGCACACGCGGAGATCCGCATCAAGTCTTGGCATGGTATTCAAGTACAAGTAGGTAACCTCCGCGCGGGTTTCCAAATATGACGGATCTAACTTGGTGTAGAATAACAGGCGGTCCTCCAGAAGATCTGGGGCACTATGGTTTGGCTCTCGTTCGTCATGGATGACTTGTTACTACGATAGTAACCCATCAGGCCTTGAACTTGCTCGACTTGCAGATCTGCCCAGCGATGTAATTGAAGAAGGTAAGAGAGTGGCGACTGCTCTAGCAGACCTGCGTGCCCAAGGGGAAGAAGAGAGTCAAACTACTATCACGGCAACGCGTCGCCGTGCTGTCGTGAAGGTGCGTCTTGTGCATGTCATTCCTTGGGTCCAAGCCGGTGATCGGATGACGGGTGGGCTGCTCACTTGAAGCTCCGCTCGCAACTCGTACAAGCATTGGACCACTCCACGCTCCCTGAGGAAGACCTTGTCGCATATCTCGCTCGGTTTCAAAGGGACCTTATCCAGGTCTTCCACGAGACGTCCATTTGATAACTTCAATTCACCTCATAAGTTCCCCACGCCTGTCTGTCTGCAGTCATAATTGTCATTGTTTTCTCCGGACGGAGCCTGGACGTTATCACAAGCCAGCGCGATAAGGGTGCACTGGGATTACGGTATCATTTGGTTCCTAACGCCCCGCTAATTTAGTCCGGCAATCCAGCGCCCTACAGCTCGGTTGGTCCTCGGCTCGTATCTAGCGTAACCCCAGACGCATCCTGATTGGGTGGCCTGCGCAAACTCGTCCCCATATCTACCCCCCCGAATGGGCTGTCCACTTGTTGTGGTCCTTCTCCCCTGAACCATCCACCACCACGTATTCGGGCTTATTTTCTTCTTTCAGTGACTTGGGCAACCAAGACTATGGGCAACTGCGTCTCGTACGTTCGACTACTTCAAAGTACTACCCAGGACCACTCTGAGAAACGTGGTACTCCCTTGGAGCTGCTTCCATGTCCTGCACTCCCTGTCAAAGAACCTACACAGTCATTCTGGATGTTTCCACCGTCCTCCATCGCCACCCACACCTCTAGTGACAAACTTCCTGCTCATGCAGACGTCAGTGAGTGCTTTCGTCCCAGAACACTCCCGTATTCGTGCTCAGTCGTGCGTTACCCCACAGTTATCATCGGGTCTGGAATATCTGGCGCGTCGTTCGCAAGAACCTTGCTTGACGTTGACCAAGGACGAAATGACGACAACGACCCGCTGAGCGTCGTGATGTTGGAGGCGCAGGAGACATGCTCTGGGGCGACCGGCAGGTGGGTTAGGGCACGACGACCGATCTTGCGTGCACGCTAACAGGGAGCGACCTTTCACCGTCACTCAGGAACGGCGGGCACATCAACCCACCCTTGTACCACGACTATGAGGACTTGAAACGGAGTCTTGGCAAGGTTGCGGCGCAGCAAATTATGCGCTTCCGACTTGCGCACCTAGAGGTGTTGCCAGTGGTCGCCGAGGTAGAAGCAGACGATGCCGACTGCCGGCGGGTGCATTCCGTGGACGTTTTCTTTGACGATACGATTTTTGCGGAGGCAAAACGAAAGCTAAACATCTACAGAGCAGATATGCCCCAAGAAGCCAACACATATCGCGTTTGGGAAGGGGAGGATGCTCAAAGGGTGCGTGGATCACTTGCATGCGGGGGCGTGTGCGTGTTTAAAGGGGCGTCGTCGGTAGAGATACAACCTGTCGTCACTGGCCGCAGGGTGCATCACAACGCGCGCCGGCGCAGTACATCCCTATCGTTTCGTCACAGACATTATTTTGCGTCTTCTGGAGGAATATCCCAAATAGTGGGTGCCACTTCAAAGTGCTCTCGGATTTCTGGCTCATGAACGCTCGTGTCACTAAACGTCACATAGCTTCCAGCTTTTCACGCACACACCGTGCACGTCCATCACCGAACCCTCGTCCGCAAACCCATTTTATACCTTGACCACACCTCGTGGCCAATTGACCGCATCTCATGTCGTGCACCTTACGAATGCATACATCGGTGGGCTTGTTCCTGGCCTTGCGGATGTCGTGTACAGGACCCGGGAGACGATGAGTGCACAACGCCCTGGCAGAGCTCTTCAGTTTAGAATGACCGAAGACGATGATGCGCACGAGAAGAAGCAGGAGCGACGGTCCTACGTATTTTATGATAGTCCTAAAAAGAAGGGCTTTGACTACCTCACCCAACTTCCAAGCGGAGAGCATGAATTGATGTTTGGTGGGGGCTACGAGGCGTCCCCCGGTGCCGACGAGGGACGCTGTAGACCAGCGTCTGGAGGTATGTATGACGTGCACAGCGCGGCACACGTATCGGGGGCGCTCCCTGTCTACTTTGGGGCCGCCAATTGGGGAGCTGAGGGGATCTCAGCTGCCGAGTCTCTGGTGGGTGTGGGCGACGAGGGTCTTGATGCGGACGCTCACAGGGAGGCTCGGGGCCCGTGGGCTGCTGGAAGAGTGAAGACACTCTGGAGTGGGGTGCTGAGTGTCTCCACCGATGGGTTCCCCTGGGTAGGTCGCATTCCAGACGCCATCTCGGGACGGCGGTCACCCGTGCGAGGGGTGACGACGGTGCGGGAGAAGGGCGAGGGGGCGAGGACGGCAGATCCTGGGGAGTGGATTGCAGCGGGGTACTCGGGCGAGGGGATGGTTCACGCATGGCTGTGTGCGCGCGCGCTGGCGTTGATGGTGCTGGGGCTCGACAATGCGAGGGACGTAGAAGCCGAGGGCGGCTACGGCGTGGGGCAGCCCGTGGACGAGTGGTTACCGGCGTGTTATCGGATCACGATGGAACGTCGGAAGGTTGCATGCAAGGGATTGAGGAGCGAGGGAAGGACCGTCATGCGTGGTGGGGCAGGGAGGATGAAGATCCATGAGGGTGTCTGAGCGAAGGGATTTCTCAAGGATACGATATACCCCTGGCTGGGGAGTTGTAGCTACATGGGACTGTCGTCAGAGAATAGAGGACACCACGCACCAGTCAGTCCAGTTCTCTGCACCGTCACCGATGCGGATGGTCCAGTTTATTAGCGTCTCGGAGCCCCCGAAGCAAAGTTATAAACGGCAAAGCAGGCAGCAAGTCGGCTGAACTAGCGTAGAGGTCTCCATTTACCCTCTACATAACGTCTCCTCTTCACTCTCATCTTGTACGGTGCGCTCTACTTGTGTCTCGTTCACTTCTCTGGTCGAGGTCCCGGCCAATGTTCGATCGATATCCAAGAGGCCTTGGGAACGACGGACCTTGCTGAGTCCTAATGTGTGCACCAACGACTCAGACCCAGCGGTCGCTCTTCACCAAGACCTCAGAACAGCGCGGTTCTGCCCTTGCATGACGCCTTCCAAGGCGTATACCCCAGGTCCTGCTGCCACCATGTCACACGCGGTCTCCTGATCGCAGTCGAGGTATGTTCCCTGGGTTGATTGTTACAGTCGAAAAGGCCATAATGCAGTACATTTGGGACGGCACAACGTGGCTTGCACTGAGCATCTCACCTGCGACATGTTCCCCACTGTGTATGAAATGGTTCCTGCCCTCAAAATTAGTGCATTATGACATTTTCTACTGTACACCCGTGTGAGGTACTGCCCACGATTTGTTCTGCAGCAGTTTGACTTTGAGGCCGTGTGGTGGGCACGGCTGTTCAGGTGTCAAAGATCACTCAGACCCTATGAAACCTTGGTCAGGAGCTCAGAGCCCGTCAGGTTGTTGGCTGTGTCGACATACATAGACCCGCGAAGCTTCACTGTCAAAGATTAGGACGAGCCAAGCTCGTCGTGACCCATCTCTTGATCCACTCTGTCCGCTCTGACAAGTCCTTCATCTCTTCCCCAATCTCATGGAATGGGATTCCGAGTTCTGCAAGCACCGCGCGATAGACGTGGAACGAGCGCGCATGCTGCTCCAAGCTGCGCACTCCATCATCGACGATCCATTCTGGCACGGGTCCAAGAAGCAGGAATTTGGCCATTTGGTATCGTTTCAGCGTGCTTTGAAAAGTGGGATGTTTGACCAAGATGTTCTTCCTCTCCCTAGCCTGACATTCGTCTTTCGCTGTCAGGACCGCGTACACGATAGGGTCTACGCCCGATCTGTCGCTGAGAATCAGCGTCTCGCCTGCGTTTCTTGCCCTCTCGCGGACTTCTGCCTCTCTCTCCAGTTGTGCAGACATAATCGCGCTCTGCATCTCCATTTTGCCCACGTCTCCCCTCGTAAAGCCTCGCCTTGTGATGACTTGACGTGCGACTTCGGTGATATAGCACCATGAACGGAGTTTCATGGACTCTGCGACTGCACTACAGAGCGTCGTCTTTCCAGTGGAGGCTGGTCCGACGACGTATAGTTCAGTGAGTGTGTGATGGTCGGTCATCTCTGCGAGTGGTGTGGAATGTGTCACTCGGCGGGTGGGAACGCCAGTGGGCGTTTGCTGTTTTGCGCCCCCCTAAATACGCTACGCAGGTCGAGGAAGAACCTAAAATGTTCAGCAGCTTCGACTTCCGTACCTATCTATCGGACCACAGCCATTCCCTCACGACACGCTCTACGCAGCACCCTTTCAGACCCCATGCCATACACTCTACTTCAAAATCCGCCTCGAGATCAGGAGTCTTGGAAGTTCACCGTTCCAAACAACCACCTTACCCTACCACGAAGGCGGAACGAAAAAATTTATGGCAAGTTCATCAGGTTCACTGCAGACGCGATTACTCTTGAAGTGTTACAATTTCCAAGCAATCGCATCCTTCGAAGCGATGACCCATCAAAGTTTCTTCTCGTCTCCTTTGAGAAACTGCGTTTTCCAGAGGGCGGTCTGCGAGTCACCGCAGACTATATTATTCGAATGACAAAAGCCGGTGTATTTCTCAATGGTATCCAGTATCGGTTTTACCATCATAGTAACAGTCAGCTGGTGCGCAATAATGTCTCGTCAATTTGCAGGCCCTCATAGTTTCGACAGCGAAGCAGAACCTGCTTCATGCGTGAAGCAAACAACGATGCCGAACTCGATAATAGGATCTATGCATTAGGCGATTTTGGAAAAATAATGAACGCAGCGAAACGTGACCCGTTCATTTGCTTCCGGCATTTCTTACGTTTTGACCTTCCACATTTAGGGGCCAAACGTATCGGACTCCTCTTCTCCGCCGCGGAGCTTGACATCCAATTGGATCGTAAATGGATAACCGACATCGAAGACATCGAGAATCCAGATACCATTTTCTCTGATGGATGTGGGCTCATGGCAAAACGCTGGGCTATTCAAGTCAGCAAGGTGAAAAGGATCATATTTCGCAATCATCGTTATGTCCCGTGTGTTCTCCAGATCCGGTATATATTCTATTGCTCTCCGAAAAAGATACGTGCAGCTGAGCCTGCCCTTCCAAGTTACTTGGGATACAAGGGCGTCCTTATGATGCATCCAGACATGGACGTGGAAAAGAAGTACCTTGTCAAGTTCCGGAAGAGTATGAAGAAGTTCACGGCGACGCAAGACTATTCGTTCTCTGTCGTGGGATATTCGAAGCCTTATGCCTTCGGGCGTCTGAACAACGACATCATCGTTCTCCTCTCGAGTCTCGGCGTAACCAACGAAAAGCTGGTGGCGAAACAAGAAGCGTACTTTCAATGGATCGAGGAAGCATCCACTGATGTGGCAAAGGCGATCGATTTCGCTTCTTGTCTTGAACAGTACGACCTCGCAGAACGCGTCCTTTTAAACGGTCTGGACGATCCTTCCGTCGACGCTCAGATCCGAAAAGCGCAGATGGCCGAAGTGTCGTCATTCTTGAAGAACGAAAAACCTAGGGCGAGAATGATCATCCACAAATCACGTCTCCTCTACGGAGTCTGTGATCCGTTCAAGGTTCTCAAAGAGGGCGAAGTCCATATTCGAATCACCTCGCAAAAAGGGTCCACGACGTTGATCAATGGTGATGTCCTCGTCGTCAGAAACCCATGCCTTCACCCCGGTGCGCCCGTATGCTGCAATCACGGAATACTCACCTGATGATTTCCAGGTGATTGTCTGAAGCTCCGTGCCGCTTCATTTCCTAGCTTGAATCACCTCGTTGATTGCATCGTCTTCGCTTCTGTTGCGAAACCAAAACATCAGGCTGCACCAGCAATGAGTAGCGGGGGTGACCTGGATGGTATGGTCGCATGGCTTAACCTCCGTCAAGGTCTCAAGGTTAACGTCAGTCTTAGGTGACAAGTTTTTTGTATGCTGGGACCCAGATATCGTTCCTCTTCGTGTCCACGAGGTGAGTACGAATTGACCGATTGGCATGAAGAACGCCGGATAAATGCATTGCATGTCACCTAGTCATACGACTACCCACCGAATAAGGAACGTCCAGGCGGGGGCGTGACGAGGCAAGATCTCGCAACACACTTTGCCATGTATAACAAGTGAATCCTCCCGTTCATGATGGTTTTGTAAGGAGTCGTCTGATTTTGGAGAAATAGTGTTGGTCTTGCCCAGATTACCAAACTACACCAGCAGTGGATTCGGTGTAGTCCGAAGGGTGCGATGAGCCCCGAGTGCCAAGAGCTTAATGCACTTCACTCGCAGTCCGTAGATGGAGCGCGGGTCAACATCCCTGAGAGGCTGCGAAAGCCCCCAGCAACAGAGGGAACATTTGTTTTAGATGTCCTGGCAGACGCTGCTGAAGCCTTTCGTGCTCGTTTCACCGATCAGATCGCGAACGATCTTGACGTTGCTACGACCTCACAAGAAGACGCCGAGGACGTGCTAGCTCACCTCTTCAAAAGTAAACCGAAAGCCGTCTCTGAATACGAGCTGTTCAACATGGCACTCGTTTTCGCCCGAAAGCTTTCCATCAATCTGTACGAGCTAAAGCCTTACACTGCCCACCTTGACTTTAGTGCTCTGGCTGCGCATGAAAAGCACGTTATCAGCACTACGTTGGCACTCTCTCCGACTGAACACCAGAGACTGTGGAACTCCCTCTTGACATCTGATATCCTCTCGACACGCGACATTCAGCAACGTCAGCTCGATCGCCCCTTGTCGATGCAGCGACTGTACTCTTCAAAAGAGAAGAATTCGACTGCGTCCTTCTTCCAGTACCTGCAGATAGCATGCGAGCAGTTTACGCGCAAGCTGCTTATACTCCAGGTTTGTATTTGTAGGATATGGGCATTTTCTTGCCACTTACCAACTCTTTCTATTTTGTCAGACGGACGAACGGTTCGCAGTCGGGATTTTCATTAAAGGAGTGACCCCTTGGAACGAGGATCCAGAAGTGGACGAAAACGTCGTCGTGTGTTCCTTCATGCCCAGGGCTACTGAATCCATGTCCGTCTACCGTCCGTGCTCCGTTGGATACCGGCTCCACTGTAGGGACGGCAGCTTGCAGCTTTACGACAAGAATCTGGCCAATACGTTTGTCTTTGTCGCGCGCTCTCGCGAAACTGGTCAGGACGTCATCGCAAGCATTGCGTTACAAAAGATATCCAAACGAGTCGGACAGGTGTGTGATG
Source organism: Pulveroboletus aff. viridisquamosus (assembly GCA_038088935.1). NCBI lineage: Eukaryota > Fungi > Basidiomycota > Agaricomycetes > Boletales > Boletaceae > Pulveroboletus > Pulveroboletus aff. viridisquamosus. The sequence goes on from JBBPJW010000158.1 coordinate 43,714, forward strand.
TGTTTGGCTATCCCGTGTGTGATGACCGACACTCTTTGTAGCAATTAGGACGATTGAACAAGGCTCCTGTGACATCGATAGAAATACATGTCATTTCTAATCGAAACAGGATAGCCCACCAATTATTTGACATATATTTGGAGCAGTGAGTAGCGAGGCGTGACGTAGTATCTTTTATTGATGCGTTGTATATTTAGCGTGCAAACAGAGGAGTATATCCGTCGTTTCGCCCAGGAGCTGATCCCGTATAGTATCAATTCTATTCGGGATGTGGATTGGTCGAAACACCCCGGATGGATCAGGTGTCTTTTCGAGCCCAGAGTCTCAGAGACGATGTTCAAGCGACTCTTGTCTGACCTCCAGCACGAGCAATTACAGACGTTGATGACCTTTGCACTCCAGCATCGTGCAGATAATGAGCTCTACTGGACATTCGACGTCGTCATCACCTTCCAACCGCTCACGGTGGCCACGATCGGCACCTATCTCGACGAAAACCCGTCTCTGGTGTACGTGCTGCTGAGGGCCTACCCCCCGACCGAGACTCGGCTACTTTCTGATCAACTGGTGGATCTCAGGCTGCCCATCCTTCGAGCCATCCTTCGCGCAGCGAACTCGTTGGGAGTAGCCACCCTGATCGCGCTGGAGAAGATCTCCCAGTCTATCAACGCCATGGATGCGAGCGAGTACATCGAGTTGCTCATGCTCGCAGCGGTGGGTATCCGCCCCAAGGCGCTCTTACAGGAGACGCTCCTCGTGTTGCATGAATCGGTATTGGGTTCCCGAGAAAACTCTCCCGCTACAGCATACCTCCACAAACACGCCCTTGCCATCGCATTCGACTGCGCAGAGGAAGCGGCAGACACGTGTCCTTGCGACGACGTAGGGAGACCGCGGAACACAAAGTCCGCCTACCCAGTTCTGAGGCTCGTTCGCGGCGAGAACTCGGGAGAGGAAGATGGCCATGGACGTGTTGACGTGCATTTCAGGATCGATTTGTCTGTGCCGATCCGGCTTCATTCGCATGTTCGACTACAGTGCGTCTCTGACCCCGAGAACGCATTCGTCGACCGTGCCACCGTGGACGGTGTGGTGGTCAAGTCTGCTCGAGGGGAAATCACTGTCGAGCCGTTCCATCCGCTTCCGCCTGAATTCGCGGTGATGCAATGGAGGATATTCGATGCCGGGAGTCTTGGTATGTCCCCCCACCACATCCGCCCAGTATTATACTGGTCCGTTTTGCGTGACAAAGGCGGTTCTGATCCTCGCTTTTTCTTGATAAGCAACGTCGAACGCGATGATGGACGCGGTGGTTAGGTTGTGGAAGGATGCATACGACTGCTGCGGTGTCTATGACGCGATCGTCGTGTCACCACCTTGGATGGGCTCTGAAGCTGTCGCTGCCCACGCCCACTCGGAGGAAGAAGATGAGCTGGTTGGAACGGCGTCGATGAACCCGAGCCAAATAACTGCGATCAGATCCAGCTTGGCCCCTTTATCACTCATCTGGGGACCGCCAGGCAAGTTGCTTGCGCGCCCCGATGACCGAGACTCGCTGACACCCATCACCCATGCAGGAACTGGAAAGACGACGGTCGTCGTCCAGATACTCTTGTTTCTCTTGCGCAAGTTTCCGGACTGCAAGATTCTCATGACGGCCTCTACTCACAACGGTAAGTGTTTACGACCTCGATATCTGAGAGCGGCCGTGTAAGTCGCCGACGATTGATCAGCGGTAGACAACGTCCTGGAGCGCTTCATTCAGTCGAACAAGGCACATCGGCTGCTCACAGACGACCTCGTCCTCCGTGTCGCCACCGACCACTCCAAAGTCAACAAGGCGCTCCAAAGCTACACGGTCGATGCCCGGGTGGGTGGAGATGTGCATGAAAACAGCCGCTTGCATCGGCAAGCACAGCAGCGGGTCAACGCAGCACGCATCGTGTTCACGACGTGTGCGGGTGCTGGACTGGGAACGTTGCGCAAGACAGCGTTTGACACGGTCTTGATCGACGAGGCATCGCAGATTACGGAACCCTGCGCACTGATCCCGCTCGTCAAAGGGTGTCACAGGGCGGTGTTGGTCGGAGATCAGTGAGTAGGGGCCGCGACGCTTTTCTCTCTACGAGGTGACCGTCTGTCCTGTCAGTGTGCAATTGAGGCCGACAGTGAAACCCATGGGGAAAGCGCTCGAGTATGACGTTTCTCTCCTGGAAAGACTGTACACGTCAAGCGCCCACCCGAGCACCGCAAAGACCATGCTCAATGTAAGTGGGAGTGGTACGATTCAGGGGTCAGGCACGCTCGATATGACATCCATCGCTAGGTGCAATACCGATTCCCGAACGAGCTGGCTCAGTTCCCGTCGACAGAATTCTACAACGGAGCACTCCAGTCTCACATTCAGGACAGTGCGCGCGTCCTCGCTAGACTGGTGGACACTGCCTTTCCCTGGCCGAGAGCGGGCCGAGAGCGACGGCTCGTGCCTACCGTCTTTGTCCAATGCGACTCTGAAGAGACGACGGGCACCGTTTCCAAGGGCAACGAAGGCCAAGTCGAACTCGCCGCACGCATCGTCTCTCTCCTCCAACGCGACCGAGACGGCGACGACGGGCGACGACGGGCAGAGGAGCTTCCGTCGAAACTCAGTATCGCCGTGCTCTCGCCGTACACGAAGCAGGTCGCGCTCCTGAAGGCCACCCTCCCGTCCGCGTCCTCCGCGGGAGGGGTCACCTGTTCTACGATCGACGGGTTCCAGGGACGGGAGGGGGACGTGGTCGTGTTCTCTACCGTGCGGTGCAACGTGACGCGCGAGATCGGGTTCGTGGACGACCCGAGGCGGCTGAACGTCGTGTGGACGCGCGCCAGGCTGGGGTTGATCATCATTGGTGACCGGGCCACGATGACGGAGACGAATGCGCTTTGGAGGAGGGCGATCGAGTCGTGTACCGAGGTACAGCTTCCGCCCGTGACGGAGTAGTCCACGCTGCGTCGTGTCGTCCGACTTGGTCGTGATACCGTATCTTGCTGACACTCCCTGTTATATTGTGGATGGTGAACGAACGAACGAACAAGTAGGTCGTGCTGGCATCAAAAACGTGTAAAAGCACGACCGAACTCACAGACGTCGGTCGAGAGGCAAGACACGTTTACGATTGGACAGAACCAACGGCCCGTCTTGCGGGACAACTTTTCTCAAGAGCGTTGCCTTTCTGCCCAACCAAGAGCGTCCATCGACGACGAGTCCTCAATCGCATGACCCGTCGTTTTGTGGACAAGCAACGAATGGCCTCTGTGTATGCCTACATCACCTCTACGTGGGGATGCCATGACACGACTCCTTTGGCGATGGTGTGAATGGCTGATCTGTCAACCCACCGGGGTCATTCGAGAGCGACAACGTACCCCACATTGACCGCCAAATTCGATGTATCGTCACCGTAGGCGACGTCAAATGGCATCGAACCCCGCGACGATCGGGAAGGCACGCCCATATGTTCTAGATGTGCCACGGCAGATGACCACCACATAGTCCATGAGGAAGGGGGACTTGGGGCAGTACACGCATAACCACAGTCCTCGACGTGTCGATGTCGCCATCCGTGGTCATCGTCCAAATGCACACCATGGAATGTCCTCGCCTCGGAATGGCAGAACCTCCTGGGATAAAAATACATGGAAGGGCGTGTCATGGTCCTGAGATGACAGTCCAACCCCGACGCGCGTCGACACCGGGACATCCACGCACGACCAGGAGGTGAGCATGCCGGGGTGAATGGATGTTGCCAGCTTCCAGACGAGCTTCCAGACAAGCCGCGCAAGGTCTAGCATATGGCCGAGCACCTTCCCCGCTCTGCTATGGTGAGTCGAGTGATCGCCAGGGCGCGCAAGAGAGACGTGGATGGTGCCAGCAATGGCATCGTCAGAACCGTTCTGCACGCAGAGCGACGCGTTGAGCGTGGTGGACACCGAACACCACATGCACGGTCTATCGCGTACACGGATAGACGCCCAACGCCGATATTTATTTACTTATTTATTTATTTTTAGTCTGGAGCACAAACGAAAGAAGCAAATGTATACGAGTCCTCAAGACGTGTTCCAAGACTCTGAGAAAAAGAAAGAGGACAAAGGGGGGGGTAAAACGAGTCAAACGTCCTCGATTGTCACCACAAACCGTTCGCCGTGCAAATAATAATATTACAGCGTATCTGGGTATACGAACGTGGGAGGGAAAGAAGGGGAGGGGCGGTGTTTGTGTGTGGAGATGTATGTGGAGAGTGGAGCAGTCATGAATTAGCAGATGAAGAGAGAGAAAAAAAACAACAGCGACTTTTTTTTTGGATATAAAAAAAAGGTTCGAACCGCAACGGCGCCATCAAGTACGTCGGCTATTTGCATTGGATATACTGCATGGGTCCAACCATTCCATACCAAAGTGCTCTTTGGAACGATCCCGCATCGCGTCGGCGTGGAAACTGAAATGATCGGGAGCAAAGGAAAGAGAGAGGGGGGGGAAACGGAGCGATTGGTATGGTGATACCGCTCGAAACAGGAATAAAGAAGCGGTCTTGGAATTGTCGTGTTATGAAGGAAAGGGAGAAGAGAGAAGAGAAGAAAAGAAAAGAAAAGAAAAAGTGAGACACTTTCATCAGGAATGCGCAGCGCCCAAAAAAAAGCCATGTCATCAAAAGAATTTTAACACCAGGTTGAAATCTCAAAGGAGACTATAGCGTGCAGTGCGCAGAGGAGTGTGAGATGATGTAGGTGTAGAAGTCTGTGGGCTTAGCGCCTAACAATGACCGGACAGATGACATGCAGCGATGGGTGATGATAGTGACGGCATGACGAACAGCATTAGATGAAGAACTGGGTACTACACACCACCACGTTAGTACACCTCCATGTGCATCTACAAACAGCACTCACTGCATCCGACTGCACGCGTGAACCTCCATCTCTTCCATCTTATATGAATTCAATTCCTCCTTTATTCGTTGCGCAAGCGCCGGCGTCAGCCGACTCCACGTTGCCGGTTCACTCCTCCGATCATACACCGTCGACGAAAACGTATCGTACACTGACAGACTATCTGCAAACACCAGCCTTTTGGTTATCGCCGGTCCAGACGCCGATCGGTGCGAGAGCGTCGCCGGGACTGCCGGGATCGTCGACAGCGCAGGTGCGGATGAGTTCGGCAGCGAAAACATGGAAGCATGGTGTGGCGAAGAACGTCCTGCTTCTACAGCGGGGGGCGAGTGGTCAGATGAAGGAGAATCAGAGAGGCTGCCAATGTCACCTCCTGCATTACCGATATTAGTATTAGAATGTGAAGACGAGTGCGATGGGTGTCGATGTAGACCGTCGATATGATCCGGGTCGGGAGAGGGTATGCGTGCCAACGGTCCTAGCTCAGACGTCGATCCGGGGTGTGAGTTGTAGGAATTCGAACGTATGCGACTAAAGGATGGGTTTCCCGCTTGATCTGCAATATACGTGTCTTGGTTATAGTTGTCAGCACCTTTAAAAAACGAAGCCGGGGACAATAAACACGGTTCGCCAAGCCACAACCACACAAGAGCATGCATACAATTAGACAATTAGACCACCCCACCACAGTTCCCAGTCGCACACGCACCTTTTAAGATTCCCCTGGCCGGCGTTCTCGACTTGTCTATGCTCCTCCGCATAGTGTTCACCCACTCGAGCACTTCCTCGTCATCTGCTGCCTGTGGCCCCACCGGGATACGGATCGTTTCGTCTTCTTCCTCAGGCCACGGTTCGTCGTCGTCCCATCCCTCGGAAAGACTGTTTGAGCCATATGGCGCGCTATACCCAGGCTGATGCTCATCCTCGCTCCCAGAATCGGAATCCTCCTCCACCACGACCCTCGTCCCATCCTCCGCGAGCTTTCGACCTTGCCCAGACGAATCACCTCTCGCCGTCGTCGTGTTCTTTTCCCACGTCGTTGGCACCGGGACACCTCCGTTGGTACTCGGCCCGCCCTTGGCCTGCTGCGCTTGACTTGTCTGCGCCTGAGCTTGTGCCTCTGCAGCAGCTTTCGCCTTTGCGGCGGCCTCTGCGTTCGACTTGAGCGTATGCTGCCGCGCGAGCTTTGCAGCAGGACTCAACCCGCTCATGCTTGCGTCCGACCAGTCGCCGCTTGATCCATTCCCCCTATCGAGCTCCGCGACTGCGTGCGAGACGGTGGGCTCGGCGACACTGCTCTTGCCGTCTTTTTTCTTCTTGAACTTCTTTCCAGAGGAGCTGGCCGCCTCCCCTTCGCCTTCCTTGTCTTTGTCCTTGTCCTTATCCTTGTCCTTATCCTTATCCTTGTCCTTCTTGTCTTTGAACAAGGAGGTGATGCCAGCGAGCGAGTTCCGTCGCGCAAGCTTACCGATGGAACCGATCTTGCGGATCACGACGGACGCCGACGACATGGTAGAGGAGAGCGAAATATTGTCCGTCGACGCATTGAGACGCGAATTAAACAAGGACGCCGCACGCGATCTTTTCTTGCCCGTCGTGCCCGTCGCAGCGCTGTTGGCACCGATGGCAGTGCCGACGGTCCCTGCCGTAGCGGTGCTCGAGGCATCATTAGCGTCGGTGGGGCTGGGCGTTTCTCCGTCGTTCGCTTTGGGACTAGTGCCCGTCGAATCTTCCTCTTCCTGCAGCGCCTGCGCCACATTCAACGAAAGCGCACGTCGGAGCCGACCCTTGAGTCCTCCGCTCTTGACGGCGCTCGTCCCCCCAAGGCCCATGGCAGAGTTTTCGAGCATGGCAGCGAGGTCGGAATCGTCCCTCGATATGCGCCGGTCCGCATGAGTACTTGTATGCGAAGCCTGAGGGCGAGGCACTGGGGATGCGACGGACGGGGATGCCGTAGTATACGTGGCGCCCTGGGAAAGCGGGGAGGGACGTGCTGGGCGTGCCTGAGTGGAATGGGAGGAATGATGAGAATGTGACGAGGGTGTGGATGCGGACGACGACGATCCAGAGGGGCGGTGCGGGGGAGGGGAGGACGTTGTCGACGAGGACGAACCGGTACGATGGTGTGGCAGCGGGTGGGCGCTCAACGTTCGGGATGCAGGCGAAGCGTTGGCGCTCGCGCCGGAGGATCCACTCCCAGTGCGTGCACGTGTCGCGTCTGGCGCTGAGGGCGCAGATGGGGCAGCGGCCTGGGGTGAGGGACCGCTCCGGCCGCGCATGTTAGCCTGGGGGGGGGCAGAAGCGTTGGAGTGCGCATGGGAGGACGACTGGCCCTGTATACTGCTGGTACGCTGACGGTTGTTGCCGTTGCCGTTCACATGGTTCGAATTGCTCGAGTTGACTGACGTGGAAGAATCAGAGGCTTCGCCCCTTGCATAGGGCGGCTGGAATGATCCTGCAGGGCGCCAATCAGAATCTTGGGGTTGCCGTCCTGCGACGGCGTTGGGAGGGCGACGATAAGGGTGGAAGCCTTCGTACTGTTGTGTACGGGGGGTGTCGGCGGAGGCTGTACGATGGGTATAGCCGGGAGCGTGGTGTTGGGGATGTTGTTGATGGGGGGGAGGGGTGCCACTGGGGAAGGGGGTGGAGAGCTGGTGTGGACGAAAGTACTAGGCGGGGGATGCGGGCGCAG